>JAQFZG010002502.1:0-16359 GCA_034695465.1 Entomobrya nicoleti
TGATGATGCAGGTATAGTTAGCTTTTGAGGACCGTTGCAATCAAAACCTATCTTCAGAACAATCCAAATGTCAGCATTTGTCACATCACTATTCTTGGGGCATCCCAAGACATTTTTATTTGATGATATATGTTGTATGAGTTGCTGTTAAAAAATTAAAATAGTTTCATTAAAATTGCTTTAAAATTCTGTGTACTTAAAGAGGTTGAGGTTAATAAATTAATAAAGTTTTTACGCTTACACAGTCTCCTAACTGAAGCTGAATACTACAAACTCTTTTCTCCACTTTTATACAAACTGTCCATCAATTTGCTATCAAAATAAAGATAATTTCAGTTTTGATGGTTTACGTTTAACTATTTTTTCTCAATAGTGGATGTGAAATTGAACTGCCCCGTGAGAAATGAAAAGAATGTCGATGCCGGCTAAAGCGGCTTGTGATATCACGGCGACTGTCCTGAGAAGTAACTATTTGTTAAAAAATGTAACTCGCAGTGCACAAAGTAATTTATAAACAAATAATTTCCGAATTCCGACTTACTCACGGAACAACTTGATTAGAATTCTCAAACCACAACCACCACAAATTAAATCTCAGCAGCATCTCGTTAAATCCTGTGCCGGGCAGTCAAATTTCCAAACCGCAAGAACAACTACTGTGCCACCAGCGCTTGTTCGGAATATAACCACAAAACCACAATAGTATGATAATGATTAAATAAAGCTTAAATATCACTCCGTTATCACCATGTGATGTCTCGGTGTATGTCCAGTAAGATTGAAATCATCTTGATGCAATAAATTGGTAATATTTGAAATATTTATTAATGGCGCCCTATTTTTGCAATTGTTGTAATGCACTGACGTAATGAAATGCCGTTACATCATGACACCAATGGTCCAGTATGATTGAGCTTGACATGAGCTTGGCGGTTGTTCCAATAATAAATTGGATTGCATTCAATTGACAAGATCTTTAGTTTTAAGACATTTAAGACATTGTAGACATTTAGTTGCCCATAAAGGGAGCCATGAAGAATATACTTTTCCAGAAAAACAGGAAATAATTTTTCAGCATAATTTGAATGATCATCAATCCATGTTATAATTTCATTCTGCTCCCTATTCACGTATTTCATTTCCTTCAGAAAATAATAGCAGTTTGTTCATATCTACATTGACTGGATATGATTCGCAATACACCATGTAGCATTCAACGTTTTGTAGATCACAAATTAAAATTGATGGCATTAAAAAAATGGAGTGGCATACCCAATTGAAAATTTAATCTTCTTGCGTTTCCGCGCGCGCGGAAGGTTATCTTCAAGTTACCCAGACGCGCGGTCAATTTATCGGTGAATATATTGGCGTTGTAAAATCAAATTTTCTAATTTCACTCCACCTCCTTTAAATCCTGAATGAAGAGGTACATACTTGAAAAGGTACATGATACGTCTGTATTAACGAAAAAAGCATAACGATACAACCATTTGACTATAATTGTAAAATGGTTGAGTTTCCTTAACCAGAGTCTATGGCAGAGTCTATTACCCATCAGAATAAAATTCCCAAACAATTTACATCAAAAAGTCTAGTAGTTCCTATCCATCTAACTAATGCCCCCAAAAATTTAACATCACAACCTTATCCACAAGACTAAAATCCCATAAACTTCACATCAGCAACTTTATGGACATCCACCCGTAGCAGCAGACCCCATGAACAGCAAAGTAACACATAAGTGATATAAATTTTTTTAATTTCTATCAACTTATGCAAAAGTTAAAAAAATTGTAGCTTAAACATTTTTGTCTATATTTTAATATTTGTCTCCTGAATGTCTTGTTACATGTCTTATCACAAACCTGGTAGATTGTCCTGGGGAAGCAACGACCTGGATTGCATGAATGTGTCTCAGAACATTTCCTCTGGTGATGTACGTTTCTTGGTTTGATGGCTTGCACAGGCCACAGCCGTAAAAATACTTTTCCCGTTTCGTTTGGGAGAGCAGGAATATGCTTTCTATCCCACCTTTTAACGTCTCTTTTAACGTGGATTCGGCTCGCTTTTTCAGTGTACGGCAATTCGATTTATCGCACAGGCATTCTTAAATATAATTAACCAGTGTTTGCCTTTTCTTCGAAATATTCTTCGTTGTAGCCGAAAAACCGCTGCGATCCCCTCTCAATGCGCTTGAGCGCAATGAGATGTCCCGTTGATGGAGTAAAATCTTCGTACCTGAAGGTTATAATCACTGCATTTGTGATTAATAAACCTGGCTAAAAATGTGCAACAAGTGTTTCATTAGACTTTTTATTTATATAAAATTTGACTTGACTTGGATGGAATACCAAGAGAGGAATGGAATGGATGAAAACCAATCACTGTACTGGTTCATACAAAATTAGGCCAGAGAGTGAAATTGTTTACGACAAAGAGCATGGGTCTGATGTCACCCTCTCTAAATAATCTATCCAAAGTCACCTTTACTTTAAAAAAATATCCTCTCATGTTGGGGGGGATACATCATATAAACAAATCATAGTCAATAATCTCCATGAGAGAAGTTCTGTTTTCTTTTCATACTTTTCTTTCGTGCTGTCGTACACGTGTTCAGAAAATGATTCATACTACTCCTAAACCTTTTGAAACTAACATATTCCTACATGTTCAAGATACAATGTGGCAAAAAATCCCGGCTTATTGCTCCAAGATTCTTTACCTTTACTCTTTTATTCCAATGGCAAATGAGTCATACTGCCGGCAGCTCAACAACGTGTGTAGTATGAATTATGCTATTCCGTCAACAACAACACGGCTTCCAGTATTCAGCCGTCCTGCCTTTGTTAAACAAAATACGTCAACCCAGTCCATTCATAAAAATCTGTTTACATCAACATCAAAACCACTATCTACTCGTATGGCGAGCACGGGAGCGTATTTGTTCCTTCAAAAGTAGTCAATGACAGTGTACAGCTGCATCAGTTCGAAAATTGCCATAGCCAACTTACTTCGTATTGCATACGATGATTTTGTGAAGTTTTCATCATTCCAGTTTTACCCATACCTACCTGATCCAAACGTTTTCTCCATGATTTATTAAATTCGGAGATAAACGGTTCTCGAATTTATGCGGCCGTGAAAAAGAACCCTTCTACTGTCAAAATCGTGCCAGAAAGGAACACCCCCTGCTTGAGTCTTGCCGACTTTTTCTGAAACGGATTGCCCCATCGAAGGAAATAATGTCCAAGTCTACAGCTAATTGGTTTTTCAACCTAAATATTGCAGCTGTTACCGTCATCCGTACGTATTTCATGGCATATGCAAAACAAGTCTCCCAACCACGACCGCTTGCCTACCGGCTTCACTTCCAAACTATTTGGAACGCATTTATGATGGGAAACAGGACGAACTGATGATCATGGAATATCATCCCGAAGAGTTTATCATCTGCTTGGATAAGCTCACTACTTCTGATTTCGAGCACGCTAGAAAAGTTGACGACATTAACCGTGGCATTAAGGTTTCTAAAGAAAATTACCCAAAGCCCAGTCAGCCTAAGGAAAACATTGAAGCCAGACTCAATGAGGAAATCTTTGATAATCTTGATCCTGGTTCAAATGAAATGGATGGCGGGGATGAATTGGATGCAGATAACATCGAGACCAGCGACAGCAGCAACATTTCCACAGAATCGGACAAAAACGATGATGAGGGATTTGACAGTGAGAAGGCCAGAGAATCCATCCCACCCTCTGCACCCCGAGACATGGAAGCATACCCAGAACAAGCAAACTAAATAGCAGCTCGAATGTAAGTGGTAGTGATAGTAGCTTTGTGGACAAAAAAGTAAAAAAAAACAAAAGCAACAAAAAATTCTAGCAATAAGTTTTAATTTTAGCTGATTTAACTTTTTAGTAATATCCTTTTCAGCACATAAAATTTGTTATGTTAATATCATGTTAATACATACTATGTACTTTAAATTTACACTGCTAAAATGAGTAAGTTTTGAGTTTTTCGGTTGGCACTGCTCAGACGCAGTTTTGTACGTTCAGTGTTTAATTTAATTAATGTTCTAACGAACAATTTAAAGTTTAATTCATGGTTACAACCCTTGTTCTTAATTTATTTAATCATTTACACAAATTTCCTACAATTCATTTTACTTACATTAATTGTACATCTTACTTTAACACTTAATTATTAAATTAAATGTCATCATGTAAATATAAATTTGTCACAACATTCACAATAAAAATAAAATTCATTTCAACTGAAACAAAAAGTTTCGACGATGATTACCTTTTCAGATTTATGCTTGTCTTCGGACAAAAATCATTGTTATCACATCTGCTTTATTTGCAGTGTACATCCAACATTTGTCTTATTTTAATATTATTTTTGAAAACTAGGCATGGTTAGCAATGACACACTTTAGTTTTTTACTTTACTTTTACACACTTTACCTTTAGTTCACAAGAAAAAACTCCACCACATACATCCAAACATATACTTTACTTTCTCCCCTCTTTAGATCCCGATTTAATCTCAAGCCCATTTCTTTCTATCCGAATCAACGGGGCATTATGTAAAACATACATTGTACAGAGGACAAAACAAAGAGAACGATACATCTAAAAGCATTGTAATAGCATAGTATACCCTCTACGTTGACGTGACATACTAAATGCAAGCATTTTAAAACCCGAGTTTATTATACATTGTATTCATACTGAAAAAAATCGTTTAATAACGGCTATTCACTATACTAACATAATATACTGAAACGCGAACGGAACAAGAGTTGCTAGTACCCTGAAAATTTCTGCAGGTTTTATGTAGTAAACATCCCTTTAATACCTTTTCAACTTTGTGACCCCATCAGATGATAAAATAAAAGTTAATTTTTAAATATCCCCCTAATTCCTTAGCAACTTTCTATAAACGGTATATAACAATTTTGTTATTCACTTCAAAATAAATACATAAAATTTCATAATTTTCTGTTAACTAATCAACTAATCAAGTCCAAGAATGAACACTCGATACACTTTCATAGCATCTGGGAGCTTCTGCATCATATCCTGATATCAATCAATCAGGGTATTAATTGCGGCTGATTTAGTGATTTAATACTCTACTGTGGCGGCGGTGTTGGAGGTGCTGCTGCTGAAAAAGGCGGTGGGGACGGTGACTGTGATGATGATGATACCGATTATTGTCCACCCATAATAACAAAAAGTTGTTCTTTATTACTGTTTGGGGTGGTGTAGGTGACATATGATATGATTTACTTGGGGTAGTGTTGTGGTTTTAATGTTGCTGCTGGTGTTGGTACTGTTGGTAGTAGAGGATTACGAAGGATTCCGAAATTACTCCTGGGTATGTGTGGTTTGGTCCTCCCCCTTGGGTACACATGGCATCTACAATGGAGGGGGTGGTTTAAAGGGTTGGGATTTATGAGATTCCCAACCCTGTCCCACCCCAATATCTCACAAGGACATCTGCCAATTCCTACAAGGCCGACTCACCATCAAGAGGACAAAGACAAAGAATAAGACAATTTAGTCAGAGTAGAAAACAAAATGCTGGACGGTGGGTGTTCCGAAACTTCACACATTTAACAAGCCTAAGACTCCTTTGGCATCAGAGGTCTAATCGTAACTCGTCCGTTTCTTTAAAATAATATTTTACACGATATTTAAGCAAGGAATGGGTGATTTCCAGGTTTTAGATTTCGAATTTAAGAGGGTTTTAATAGGCAAAGTCTTTATTTTAAGGAGTAGTGAAATGTTGGCCCAGATTATTTGAATACTATTTAAACTACACGCTTCATACATGTGGTTGCGTAAGTTATCAAAATTCACGAAGAATTGCACGTGCACTGGAATTAAGTCGCTCATGTATTATGTATTACGGTGTCATAGCAACAAGAATGGAGTTTAATTAAAAATACAAGTGGTTTTACAAGAGAGATATTAACAGTAGTAGTTTTAATAGTATGGTTAGCATGCAAAGACAAATATTTTTGTATTTGTCTATGTAACTTATTAGTACTTGCAAATCAGGTAATGAACACTATATGTTTTATTATTATTTATTCGTATATGGTACTATATAATGGAAAATAAAAATGAATAAATTCAACTCAAATTCTGTCTTAAAGAGTTTAACAAAATGCTGGATATTTCGTTATAAAATGGTTTTTAATACTATTGATACAAACCATTGAGTTAGCTTTTTGCCCGACGGAAAACATTGTAGTTTAACCCTATTGACCAGTTTTGTAGTAATCCTGATCTCGAATGAAATTGTTTCGATCGGCGAACATTATCTCTTTGCAAATCTTCAATTGCACGAATAAATATTTTGCGCTTACTCTTCTCCGAATGCCCACCATAAAGTTAAATAACATGGAGCATTTTCTTGCTCGAATATTGTTCATTTGGACGAATGTAGAAAGTATTTTTTAGAAATCGGTTTGCAACAAAGTGAACTGTTTCGTTTACCTCAAGCGCAATATATTCCCAAGTTTGATTGAAAAGTTTTTGATAAAAGTCTTTTGGTATAAGCACCGTAAATCCGCTGCAAGTAGTAAGTGTTTTTTGTCTCATCTGTAGAAGTTCAGTTGCAAATGTGTAATCTGGAAATGGTGTAAACTTGTCTTTTTCTAACGCATCATCGCATACTTTTGTTAGCAAAATAGCTAGTTTTTGCATAATTTTTCTACAGCCGGACCTGATTTCTTCAAATGGATAAATCGAAGTCAGATTCTTGCAAAATTTCGATTCAATTTCAAGGATAAATGCGTCTTCATCCATCGCAATTGGACTGGATGTCGGAGGTACAAAAGAGTCCAAAAACTAACCGATTCATCAGTTTCAGGATTGTGGTGGTGGGGGGTGGTGGATTACCAACATTAGGAATTAGTTACGGAACCTAAATTTAATGCTTAAATTAAATAAAACAGAGTATAATGATTAAATTTCAGCTGTAGTTATTAGTTATCAATTTTACAGTTATTTCTTTAACTTATCATTTTCTGAATCGAAAATAAGCTACATGAAAGGTACCCCTTTAAATTCTACTAACCGCCGGGAAGTATTTTTTGAAGGTTAGGTTTCCATTAAGAATTGCTTGAACGTTTAAATCATCCAAAACGAAAATTCCGTCGTTTTCTTTGCTTGGAGTTATTCCTCCTCGTTTCATGATAGCAGTAAAACTATTATTTCTTCTCTTGTAAGACTTTTCGATTTCTCTGTTCGAGCAACTAGTAGATTTGAAAAAAAAACTGTTTAAATTATTTTTTTTAGCAATCGGAATTTGGAGGGGAGCGCAGAGCAGAGTAACAAAAAAGGACTACCAGTACACACAACAACACTTTCAGTGAAGCGGATCAGCTCCATATAGCTAGTCGAATTTCATACCACACACCATCATCAGCTTCACTCAACCACATCATTTTATATTATTCTATTTATCAGTTATTTTATTTCTCATTTTAATCAACCACTTTATAATAAAATCATAGCGTAATGATAACTATATTGCTTATGTTACATTTATTTGGTGCATCGTTATCATGTACTCACCATACAACCTGCATATCCTGCATTACAAACAAAAGGGAGTTTTGAAGAAAACGTTTTTATTGCGAGTGACAGTTTCTTTAAATGTGTCCTAAAAATGAACGTCTTCGATTATGATTTTGACTACATATCAGAAATCACAACGGATTGTGAACCAGAACCAGGTAAGAAAACAAAAGTTTTGTACCCGGCTGTCTGGAATGTAGATTATACACCTGCTTTATCACAACCAGATATTATAACTCATGTTCATATACCATGCGGTTGCTGCTTACGAGCATGATGAATGTTGAGCAGGGCATGGATTTGAAGGAAAAATATATTTTTTACGCTTTATGCGTTGCATTTATGTTTATTATGCAAGGCACATGTTCAGACAGACTGTACACCAATTAGTACATACGATTTTTTCTGAGCGATTATTTTTGTATTTTACAACCATTTATTTGTTTAATGGAATTTATCATATAGTTTTTAATTTACAATATTTATTTAACAGAATTTGAGTCAGACAACGGTCAAATATTGCGGGCTACTGAACAAACAGTACATGAATTATCAACTGCAACACAATGGTTTCGATCATCTGGAACGGAAAAAATGGAAGGGTATTTCCCAGAAAATATTCCAAATGGATTGATAGTATTACCACCATTAGAAATGCCAATAAGAGGTACAATTATGGAGGCAACAACTAGCCCACCCGACAAAATGTCATCAGAAGTTGAAATGACAATTGACAAGGCAGATTCCTCGACATTTTCAAGTGACATTGTTACCTTGAGGTCTGGATTCCAACAAGTTATCTCGTCATTGGACGACATGAGCTCTGTTCCACCATCATTACCTCTGGATATGGCCACAGCCACACCCTCCTCCCAGTTCTCTGTTGAGCAACAACCGCCAACAACAGCCACAACGGAGTCCTCCATTGAGATGACCGTAGAAGAAGCAATTACACTGTTTCCGTTATCACAGACAACAGGCTCCACAAAACGAGAACATATGTCATCAAAAGATGACAAACCATTAGTTTATTCTTCTAATTCGACAAATTTAATGGCACACAATTCGACCATTTTACTTCCGCACAATTCAACAAATTCACTACAAATCAATTCGACAATTTTACTACCGCCCAAATCAATAAAGTTACTTCCATCTAATTCGATATCTAATTACTCTGGAACCATTTCAGTTACGATTTACCCAAAAGATCTTGCCACTGGTCAAAATTATTTCGAATCCCATAATGTGACCAAGAATAATGACAACAGGGCAACCAGTGTAACAACTCGTTTTAAAGCACCGTCGACAGTTTGCGAGGCTGGAGTTCTCACTCTGTATCGTCGAGAAGAGACTAACAACTGTCAATAAAATCAGTCAGCAACGTCAAAGTGTGATGGTGTGGCAAGCAGTTAATCCTGCACGAAGTTTTCCTGAGAAATGTGACTTCTTATTTATGTATAAGCGATTATGTCGTCATTTTTAAATTTATTTTTCCATGGCATTTTATTGACTTATTACAATCTATACGCTTAGAAAGTATACTATATCACATTATTTCGATAATCATTTACGATTCTAGTTTGTAAGATAATATTGCAAGAATGATTACTTATAATGTATTCTATACTCAAAGCTAAAATATAAAAATATATATTTGTATACACGATCATCGTTTTTTCCAAATTTTTGTCATTAAATATTTACATTCTTTCATTCACCGGGGATGCATGGATGTCCCCAAACAAGCACACATGTACTTACATACTACCACATACACTCAATCCATCCACACAACTTGCCTGGGACCTACAAAACCCCTCCGAAAAAATATCATATCCATCATCCTATCCTCCATCCCACCACCAGCGCAAACGCTGCTCCAACGGCCGCTGGCGGCAGCGGCGACCTCCACGACGACGCCACCGCTCTCGCGTTGAGGCAATGTGGAAACGCCACTCGACCAGCGGTAGGTTCTGGTGGAGTGGCGTTTTGTTAATCACATTACACTACACTACTAAAGCGTGTCGTCGAATTGGACTCCACGTCCAGATTACATTTCAGAAAAACGCTTCCAAGTGGTATTTCTACCCTAAAACGACCTGCAAACTTTACTGTACTCAAAGGCTAAACAAAAGTACAAAAGAAAACGGTTTCGGACATTTGTCGATCTGATTCGTAGCGTCAAAGTGGACCTGTATTCATGGACAATTCAACTGGAGACCTTATTCGGATTGAATGTTTCCCCTGTAAACTTTTACAAACTGTCACACAACTTTATCATTTCTTGGAGCAAAGTAAATTCTCAATGCTCAAAGTACATTGAGATAAATAGCTTGGCTAATAGATCGGAATGAGATTGACATGACATAAGATTTATGGGGAGGGATGTCGGAAACGTTGCAAGTGGACCATGGACAGTGATAAAATGGGAATTGCTAATGCAGAGTGGGTTTCTACATTATTACAATTCGATAGAGGTGGCAAAAAGCGAAATCCTAAAATAAGCTGGGCTACCTATCGAAGGTGGTGGTGAATTGAGCCAATGAAATGATAAATAAAAATTGAAATCGTAGTCGACCATTTTTTATCTAGGGTCTTGAGTGATGAGTATGTAACTGTCCGTCCGTCCTGAAATACTAACAGTATCAGCATCACATTAAATTCCAAACACAAAAATCCATGGTGAAACTCACTTCTATTTTAAGTGAAAATAAATAAAAAGAATACTTGTACAAAATGCCCAGCTACGCAAAGCAACGGTGCTCGGTGCTTTTTTCCAGTCAGCAAAAAGCAAACGAGGACATGCTTCCTCTCTACATTCACCCGACCCAACTCCAGCCAAAATCAGCCTGAGAAAACTTTTTTTTAACTCAAGAGCTCTGGGAACAAAAAACATTGAGTGGAGTCCAGCAGCGGGAGTGTCAGATATGATTTTTATCCTCCACAGACCAAGCTTTCCTATCAAAACTACTCCAACTCGAGGAGGATCTTCCAGTGGTTAATGCTTTTCTATGTTGGCAATTTAAAATTATCCATTCAAAAGTTCAATTGTCTTTTACTACAACTTAGGCGAAACAACTTACTACAAAACATTAGGAATTTCGTTCTCGACCGACACTCATAAAAGTAATAACTGACTTAATTTATCAAATACAAATGCAGTTGGTTGAGCTGGATAAACCTCTTTTTATTCCCAAAAAAATAAAGTTGGTGAGCAGAATTTTCTCAGAAAAATTAAATAACGGCTTATTATATTAATTGCTCATTTATATGTAAAATTGCAAACAATTGGTAATTAAAATGATGGTCTTAAAAATAAAGAAAATTTTTGCAAAAATTATTTATATACAATATTTGAATTATTTATATTTACTGGTAGATAGCAATCAGGACTGGTGATTAGTTTAAAGCTTCAAGATCATCCAACCGCTTTTTTGTCATTCCAATAAGATGGAGACCTTATTTGTCAGGTGTCAGGTAATAGTTCCAGATTTGTCATGTGAGCAACCTGGTATTTTTTGGCAACTTAGCACTCACCAGTGACGTAGAATATAAAGGAAGTAACAAGATTGAAATGATAAATATCGAAGAAAACAAGAACACAACTTCCTTCCTTCCATAAAAAATATCACATTGGTGAATGAATTAAAGTTTACAGCGTTACTGCAAGCAGTAAAATTAATATTGACCCATAAACCAAATAATCGATAGCTTGATAGATAGAAAATTGTAACTTTCTATCTATTGTACTCTGCGAACACAATGAGATGAGTTCCAAAGAATAAAAAGAGAAATTATCTTGGTCAATGCTCGGTCGAAACCCTTTCAACTGTGCCATTTTTCTTCTCTACTCAATATCCATCTTACCATTCTTACTTCATCGCAAACTTTTTTTTGTTTGGACTTTTCTTAAATAAAAAAAATAACAGCACACTAAATTGTTTCTTTGAAAGTTGAAAGAAGGAGTTGGAAACCAAAGAAGCAAAGCAATGCTTCCGTGCAATATGCAAGTAAGTTTCATGAGGTGACGCAACCAATGTAATCTAACCTATGCTCAATTGTTGTTAAAAATATAGGCAAGTGAATATTTTATGGGTCTTAAAGCAGCCAATAAAACCCATGAAGACATGGTGGAATTTCTACAACAGTGGATCTCAGTATCTTCCACAATTCAAAGGCATTCATATTCATTATTACTTCATTTACCTGTCCTAACTGCTTACAATAATCGTATCAATTGGGCGTTGTTATCGTTAAGAAAATGACGTAGAATCTTTTATAAAGTTAACTATAGTACAGCTTTAGTTTAATAGATTTGATTTATAAAGCGTTAAACACACATAAAATCACAGCAAAAGTCCATAATATTTTGAATTAGTATATTGTATATTGTTCCTTTACTCCTTTTTGAGCCTGCGACGATTTTTTACTTCATGCACCGTATGCACGTACGATTTTTAACATTTGCATGCGTGCATGTGAAAGTAGTCCCGTGTCAAAATGAAAAGTATTTGTATTATAACCCAAATTATCTCTCTTCTTGTGTACGTGCTGAAAAGCCACAGGAAAAGCTTGCTGCTTGCTTGCGCTTCAAAGGCTCATATGAAGTCTTCTTTAAGTCAGTCCTCACGTTTGCCTGTTCTGGGTAAGTTTAAAGTACCCAAGCCAATATTTAAAACAGCACGATTATAGACGATTTAGCTAGTGAAGTTGTCAAATAAATATATTAAAAGTAGAAGTATTTAGCTTATTCTTGAAAATAAATTGAAGAATGGATGTAGCAATTGCTTATTATGTAAGCACTGACACAAGTGTTAGAGAATTTCGAAAAAGGGTGCAAAACCAACACTTTAATCTTGATGAGGTCGTGGTACATGATGCCATAACAAGTGAACTGGCGAATGTTCACTTTGTAATGGAAGATTGTTTCCCTGCAAGTTCGGGTAAGGAGAACACCTAGTTTTCATTTCAAATCAACTTTTAATTGTTGCCACTGTAATCACATTTGATTTTATGCCTTCTTTCCTATTTTAGTGGATGAGTGGATTCAAATTGGTGTAAAATCTATCTACAGAGGACCAGAGGATCACTCTTTCATGATAACTTCATCCGTAGACTCAAATTCAATGGTGAAGGTCATTTATCTGGAAACAAATAACACTGGTATTATGCCTATATCCCATTTGATGCCAGCTACCCCATGTGTTATTCTTGAAAGGAATGTTCGAGGGACTTGTGGGATTTGGCTGCTGTGTAAAAGGTGACTGTGTAGTGATAAACATTAGCCCATATTTTTCATATAATAATTTAATATTAAAAGACACTTTCTGTGGGATAAAATCATTACAAGTGGTACTCGCAAAGTCCTTATTAGCTTGTTGTGTTCCCTACAAATTTCAGTTTTAGGACTTTTGTTTTGTATAAATATGTTTTGTATCTTGCTGTAAATTGTATTAGAAATCATTTTAATAAATCAAGTATGAAATTACCACATTTTTGCCTGATATAATTGCTAAACCTAAACATTACTTAGCAAGCAGCAGAAGCTGTTATATATCGAATGCTCTAAGCATAAAATATTTTTCTTTATTTTTGGTCTGGAAAATTCAGCCATTGTTGAACCTAAACATACAAATATTTTTCTGCCTAAATATGGCGAATGAAAAGCCAGGGATTATGTGCACAAAAAGATTGCTCAATTAAGCCTTTAAATGATTAAATGGGAGTTAAAGTCGAACATGGCTATTTAAAGTTTAAAGACTTAAAGAGGTTAGTAAGATAATTTTTTAACCGGGAAATTTAAGTAATTAACTTATGAAACAATTAATTAAGCAGACCTTGCACCGTTATGGTATTTATAAAAGTTTACCCAAGTTTTAGTGGCTTTCGTCACCGTTTTTAACTAAGTTATTTAATTTACATCCTTTCATCTCACAAATAATTAAAGGTTATTCTGATGCATGATGATGCATTTGTGTAATTTACAAACCATAACGTGCTTACTGTAGAAATTTATTACATTTTCATGCGCTTCCATACATAGGTTATGCTATGTGTAACCCAAAAAGGGTTTATCTTACAAGGTGCTGGTGTGTGTGGTACTCCTTCTGGTTATGCATAAAAACCAAAGAACGATCTTACAATGTATAAGATGCATGTGTTAAAATCTCTAGAGACTGAAGAAGCAAGTAAACAGACATATTTAAAATGGGTTTGGCTGATAAGTAAAGGCTGGCTTAGCTGGCAGTATGTTATTTACTATAATTTAAATATAATTTCTGAAATATAAGGATAAGAAGTATAAGTTTTAAATGTTTTTTTAATCGTTTAGCTAAGTTATGTGCTGAATGGCGAATTCAGCATACGAGAAATGACACAAGCAACAGTAGAAAAAGAAGAAGACGCGGAATTTGAGAATAGTGAGCTGTGAGCTTCAAATAATTACAATTAAGCGCAATTTTAAAATTGTTTTGAGAAATATTATATTTTAATTTGTGTTTTCAGTTGGAGGATGCAATTGGACCAGTGCTTTGCTCTAAGGAGGAACTACAAACTACCATGTGAAATAAAGTTGACGTGAGCTTGACAAACTTTTATCACTAAAATTATTTTCACTGCATCTTTTAATTGATTTTTAATTATTTTGACACAAACATCATTTCATCTTGGATTACAAGCCTAATTATTCTTTGGAATGTCATGGACTCAGGGATAGTCAGATATCCTATTTTTTGCTGAAAACTGGCTTTGTGTTTGTAGATGGCGCAGAGGATTTCTTACAGAAGCGAAACATGGTGATGCCTCCGTTCGTCTTGCGAAACTACCAGGCCAAAGGGGGCAAAAAACCCATCGAATTAAAAGAATATGGGTTGCGCTCGTCGTCTACAGATATTAAAGATAGCAGAGAAAACAACAAAAAGAATAAAAGAAAGCCGCGTCTTATAATTAATAACGCTTTGGGATCGTCTGACTCGTGGAAGATTGTCAGAAAGAGTAAAGAGCAGCCACTATGCTCATCTTGAAGCAGTCCTTGTAAGTCTTATATTTAAAAGACCTTGGCGTCTTAAAGCAAGAATACTCACTGGCTTGCTGAAACTAAAAGAAACATTTCATGTTCTTGGAGTTCTAATGAACGTTTTTATTGCCTTTTTTGTAAACATACAAAAACATACACCTATGGGGTGTCCTGTCTATGTTAGGACTGGCGTGTCATTTTAGGAAAGAAGATTTACCAGGGGTAATATTTTTGTGACTTTCTCATGTTGTCATATCTCTTCCCCAACCTTGTCTTCGATTATAAGTTGGAATAACATCTTCAAGGTCAAAGTAATAACTTCTTTCACAAGAATTCCAGATGTTTCATATTAGAAACCAATGTTATAATAAAGTCATGTTGAATCACGTCTTATATTCATCAAAAAATCTTGATATTGTAATACAAATGTTGCGCAAATGTTCATGCTAAACCCATACTAAAATCTTTGACCAGTGCATGTCTATGTCAGCTCTCATTCAATAATTATGGCATATTTCAATTAACGGGTCACTTTTAATTAACCGCCCTGCGGTACTATTAGTGTTTGATACTATTGTGCTCCAACAGAGAATAACTTGTTGTGTAGCACCCAAAAAATGATTAATTACATCATATTATTGTTGGGCAGAAAGTAAATAGAAGGTTCTTTAGTAATATGATAAAATTACCTACTTTATGCAGCTTTCACACTTTTCACAATTTTCTTTCTGATAAATCCAGATGAGTAATCTCGTGCTTGAGGAGAGTCTTCTCTTCGAAATAGCTTATCGCATAAGCTGCAGAGTAGCATTGTGAATCCTATGAAAAAGATGTGCCGTACAACATTATGCTTTGAGTCATATCTCATCTGTTTCGTGAATTTGGTTTCTTTATTCCAAATACAAAGCGACCATATGCCGCCATAATGGTCTCTTTGGGTCTCTGTACCGACAATTTAGCCCGTTTTTTTTAAATTACGGCAGTGAGGTGCGTCACAATGACATTTGTGACAAAAAAAGAAATCATTTACTAACTGCACACTTTTTAAACCGAATAAAATATCATCATCCTCCTAAAATTAGCTAACCTCTTCAGTAAAATAGGCATCTTCATAATCAAAGAAGAGTGCGGATCCCTTTGCTACGAAAATTATATGTGGTGTTCCATTGGAGGAGAACCATCTTTGAACTTCGAGGTTGGCATCGGTTTAGTTGCGGTTTATAAACCTGGCTAAAACAAAACAGTCAGTTAGTCAATTACACTTTTTTCATGCTATAATTCACAAGTTTTATTTAATTCACAGAATTTATGTTTACTTACATAGATTTCCTTTGGGACACGCATCAATGATAAAAATGCCCCCAAAATCAAAAACCATTCCGTAAAGCATTCGGTCACTTCCCTTTTCCTCGGGAAGGTTATTGAAATCCTCTGTCTTCGCCAAAATGCCCACGTACTCAATTAAAAAAGTCCCATTTTTGATTTTTTCTTACCTACAGAGACGAGTTACCTTTATGAGAACGTACTACAGGTGGTCAGCATTAAACTAAATAACATAATTTTTTCCAGGTTGGGTTTATATGGATATTTGAAAATTAGCCGAGATCTGCGCGTAGCGCAGATCGATGGATAATTGTAATTATCCTTAGGTATCTGGACACCGGAAGGTATCCATCATATACCGAACATACAGTGTAGTTTATACTCTATGACTCTCATCTTAACCCGTCTTATACCAAAAAA
>JAQFZG010002503.1:0-16358 GCA_034695465.1 Entomobrya nicoleti
GGCTTGTGTTCGTTATTCAATTTTGATAAAGGATCCTGGTACAGCCAGTGAGGAATCTGATGCTATCATCAAATTACATAATCCAAAAAAGGTAAAACTGCAATGCATACCAGCTTTAAATTATATACCATATCTTCACGTTTTGAGCATCTTCCCTTTTCGTCTACTCTATTTTTCTCTCAAAAAGTTATGTTTTAAGACTTCTTTTTTAATTCCGTACAACTGTCTCACACATGCATTGCAGTGTTTTCCTCCAGGAGCAAATTCATTAAAAACATGTCTCGAATGTGTAATGAAAAAAGGCTTTGCACAATTCAAAAAAAGTGAATGTAAAGCAATTGTTATTACCCAACTGCCACGAAGTGTAGTGTACGTACACATATACACATGCATTGCATGTTCACTTATGTGGTCAGGATTACAATCCATATTATGCTTTATGCTGTTTTCGTGTTGGTTTAAGCCAAAGCTATAATAACGATATGAAAAAGTGGAAATAATGCGAAACCCCGCTTTCAACTTTACATACTATTCGCATGAAATAAAGGAGATGGTAGTGACGATTATATCACACTTTCTCCACAATGTGCACATGTATGTGTATAGGTATGTACGTATGGGTTCATGCAATGCAAGCACAGACTTTTTTTTTGCTTGCGCAAACCTCACAACGCGAACTGATATTCAAATTTCTTTAAAAATAGGATTGAGAAAGCGCAAAACTAGCAGCTAGTGGGTCATGCAGAAAAAGAGTACTTTTCAGGGCTACTTTTGCATGTTTGCTTGGTACAAGTAAATATTATATCATACGTTCAAGAATGTGTTGCTTTCCAAATACTTGCTATATATATTATTACAGTAGTGCCTTATCCCTCATCATAATAACAATAAAATATACGAGAATAATAACTAAAAAAAAAGTTTATACGGGAGAGAAACCATAAAGGTCACACAAAGTAATCACATTCCACCAAGTTATCCAACAAGAAAAGGAATGAGACCCGTGTTGTTTCGGTCTACAAGGACACGAGAGAGAAGGAAAGGAGAGCGATATATAGTATTTTAGGCTTTTTTCTTATTGCATTTGTTCATTTCATTTCTTGTGTGAGTAGTGTTGTAAAGGAAGCACCGTAAAAAAGAGTAAAGACAGAAAGAGAGCAAGAGCTCAGTTTTTTTGTTTGAAAGTCTACTCTACTTTCATACGTACTACTTGACTACGAACCACTGCAGTCTCGTGAGTTGTTTCCACGTTTATCGCGTCTTTTTCTTCCCACCAACCTTATATTATTGGTACAGTCAGTCAGTCACACTTTTTTCCTACATACTTGTATGCACATATAGACACATATGAACTGACAAAAGTCTCTACATGTATCTCTCCTCTACACACAAGAAGTTTTAGTCCTTGAACCAAACGAAATTGAAATGGAACCCTTTTTCACTTCCTCTTTTGAATCTTCTTTGTTGAGGCGAAGAGAAGCATACGCAAAAGAGCTGATGCTGCTCTCTTGCTTGCTGTTCAAGAAGACTTGACTTAATGCCTGCAGTGGATAACTGAAACTATAGAAGCTCATTCAGCCTTAGCCAACAGCCACCAGCAGCACCAAAAAACGGAGGAAGAGAGAGGACTTTTGTAACTGTTTTCGCTCTTATCGTTGGCCATCGTCATGTCGTAAAATACATTGCATTGCCACCACACGTACACACCACCACGATGCATTCGATCCCATAGTTCCGTTTCCTCTTTTTATTCCTCAAAAACTCAAAAAGTTACGGAGGTAGTTGTAGACACATACATCCGATTTCAATATATTTTTATCTTTTGGTTTTTTCATATTCCCACTTCCATTACTACTTGGTCTCCAGGATGGACCAGCAAGAGAGAATCATCATCGCTTCTTTCAATTCACAACTCTCTTTTGGCTGTTCTTTTTTTCTCTCTTTCCAAAGCTATTCTCGTATTATCGGAAGTGGACCTGACAGACAAATATAAAAAATAATAAAAGTTCATACACGCATGTACACATAAAAACACATGAGCTCAATTTGTCTAGTTATGTGAAATTGTTGTACACAATGTTTACTCAGACGTACGTACTACGTACCCTTTTTTCTTGTTAGCTTGTTTGTGTGCAGTCACGTCAAAAGATTATAGCAAAAGTCATAATAATATCATATCATTTTCTACAATTACCATAAAAAAACTTGTTGGCTGATAATGGGTCTTCTGAATTTGAAAATAGTATTACTAAAATGCAAGATATGATGATGATGACCGAAAATACGGACGTCTGCAGTTGGCACGGATGTTGATGTAGTAGAATAGGTGGATGTGTAAAAAAAAATGTGTGTAAAAGTCAAGTACCAATTGGAATACTACGGAAGACAAACTCAATTTGATGATGATTCTCGTTAATATTGTAACTGAAACCAAACTATTTACTTGAGTGGGCCTATTCCGAGAAACAACAACAATAAATAGTTTTTACTTTTTATATAGATGGGCTACTTTTGTTGTTTCGCTGCTACACACTGCATCGATTCAAATAAAAACCCATAATTTACACACTTTTCTCGAGCACTTGTACATCAGCTCAGCAAGATATTCAATATAATCATGTTACAAGCTATAAAGAACACCAAATATCATTTTCACTGTTGAAGTTTCTTTTCGACACGCGTGTATTTCCTTTCTTTCACTTAACAAGATGAACACGAACACGAGAAAAGTCAACAATCACACAATTGTGTATACTATCGTATCGTAGGCCACTGCTGTGAATTCGGAATATTTTTTTTCTTCTTTTTAAATTGCCCTATCAACTTTTTCACACTTACGTAATAATAGCAAGCTTGCAATCTAGAACCATACAAAATGTGTTTTCGATTCTTTCTTTTTTCGTATAAAATTCGCTACTTAAAGTTTGTCGTGATACTGCAGATTTTTTTCTTCTTTCATGACAGCATAATATATACCATGAATACCTTATAAGTCAGACAGCCACTGCATTTTTTACTTTTTCGCTGTGTTTTTAATCAGCCAACAACATCTTCGAGGATGATGAAAGCAACAATCGTTACTTGTGCTGCTGACAGATAAAAACACGAACAACAGCACATATAACAACAGCAAACCAAATTGGTAGTGATAATGAGTGTACCACACACACACTGTGAACAAGAAGTGAAGTAGTCTGAGAGAAGAGAGGACACTGACGAGCCAAGAAAAAAATTAACTTTTCTTATACTTCTCTTTTTGCTGAAAATTACAGAGTCAATCTTCGAGTCTCTTCTGAGCTCAGTTAAGTTCCATTTCTCAAAGAGAAGGAATCAAGAATACGAGGAATTATTACTTTTCAGACAGACTTTTTCCGCGATGAATGAAAGAGCCTGAGGAGTGAATGGTATAATAGTAATGGCTTATAATAAAAATAATAGTGCAGAGGAGACGCAGAGCAGACATACGATACGACCCACACGGTAAATGGTGATATTTTTTTGATACGCTGCTCTGACGCTGGCTGGTGCGTTCCACTGGCTCTCTCAAGAGGAATTGACAAGGTTTCCTGTCGTTCTCAGCAGTTTTGCCTTGTGTAAAACCTGAAGCTGGTTTTTGCTTTGAATTGCTCCACACACATAGACAACTCCACGAGAACCAAGTATTTTCTCTATCTCCTATACTTACTAGCATTCTCTCTCTCTACACACTACACACACACTTCTTCTTGTCTCTGTAGGGCTATTGCCATACACTCTTTACTCACACGATCTCGTTCATTGCACGAAAAGTAAATCGAGCACTCTTGGTCTCAAAGCTCCCTTTCTGGTTCTCCTAAAAAGTGGTATATAGATATCCAAAATCAAGAAAGCTGAGAGAGAAAAAAGTGAAACATGCTGGTTATATGCTGGGCATATACAGAATAATATGACCATGGAGTCTCTCAATCTGACCGAAAACTTACCAGTTTTATTTAACTGAAGTTATACTACCTACTAGCATTACACCAACATCAACTCTTTTCATGTACAAAAAAATAGTACAAAGTCTCAGATTCTTTTTCTACCTTTTCCAAAAGCTGTAATAAGATGTACAAAGGAGTGAAACGGAGAAAAAGTTGTATTCATTAAGAATCCACATCCGCACATTTTACTTACAACTTTTCGACAAGACAACTACCTTTCAAGACGAGAAGAAAAAGGCGCTTCAACTACCAGAGTCGATATAGGTATACAACTTGTCTGCATGATCTCCTCTAACAACTTCTTTCTCACAGAAATGCGTATCGCATCATAATCCTTCAGTTAAGTTTCTGCTGACTGAAAGGATCCTGTAGTAATTGAGTAAAAACTCATCTCTGACCTGATGCCACTGGTGGTAGTACTGGGGATATGCTATGCTTTCCTGGAAAATGGGAATCCTCCGAACAAAGTCGGTTATCCCTTTAAAAAGAAAGTGTTTTACAGTTAAGGGAGAATCGTTTGTTGTTTTGCTATCACTATTGAATCACTATTTTCAGTTGATCCCCTGTTTTCGTTGAATTCATCTCAAAAAATGTTAGCAAAATGTGTTCCTCATTTCCTCACGCATATCGTTGCAAAAGTTTTGTTATATTCATGCATATTTTGTACACTTGTTTTAGAATTCATATAGGAAAAATGCGTTTTTCATATGCACATGTATTATGTAACACATTAAATGAAATGTTCCATTTCTATGCGGTATTATCATAAGAAACACAAAGATTACAATATTTAAGACCCAGCGAAATTACTTGAGAGCCCGTCACTCTCTTCTTCGAGAGCAGCAGCAAAACAAGGTAGGCATATTGTGTTGGGTATTTTTGTGCATAGTTCGGTTCGCATTCCACTCTACTTGTAAAATGCGGTGTAAGGTACTTGTGTACGTAGCAAAACTATTTTCATTGTTGATTTCATTTTTACTGCAGAAATTGCCGAGGCGTAAGTTTTATGTTGAGTGCAAACGGTGTATCTTAATATACATCTTTAACTATCTTCTTACTCGTTTAATTTCCTCTTTAAACGATCTCATTTTCCAATGGGAATTCGGCATTAAGAAAGCAACCTTGCTTGTATTTTCATGACTTTACACGCGGCTCTCTGTACCCTTTGTATTTGGGACAAGTTTGAAGTTGTACAAGAGTACTCTCTTTACAATATCATACTGAATATAAACCGCCTTCTTCTCTTCAACTAACACTACAATAGAAGAGTTTGCGTGTTTCTTTCTACTGGAGTGGAAAACAACTTTGCATTTAATACAGCGTTTTACGTGTGTATTTATTGCCGTGTTCAGCAGCAACTTTTCAAGAGAACTAGCACTTGAAATAAAGTGTTTTATACATTTGCTTGTTTCAAATGTAAACAGAGTGTAATAACAAAACGTAAAATGTATGATTAAGATGAGACAGTTGTCTTTTTCTTTGAGATATACATCTATGTTGATTTTTTATTCTCAAATTGGGATTATGAAACCAAAGCTTGTTTACGTGAGTAACCATTATTATAACAAACAATGACGAATATTATTGTTATTTGCTTGTAAAGCCCACCACGTATACATACAAGTGGGATGGACTCGAAATCCAGGCACCATGCATGCATTAAAGAAATTATAATGATACCGGCGGATTACTCTAATATTTAATTTCATGCGCTTATATACTTATTTCCATGCTGTAATCCACCTCTACAGGTTTTCTCACCATTTGTTTTGTTTGCATCCTGCGAAAGCAATGTAATGTAATCATGTTTCAAGAAATGAATCGGAGGTGATGTCGGAACATTATCATGTGTAGGAGTTGGAATCGTCGGGTCAGAATAGAATGAGTGGAAATTTAACCAGAACAAGAGGCATACGAGAAATGTTACGAGGATGAAAACAGAGAGACTGGATATATGTACATTGCTCCGAGATGCAAGTTGCAACCACTTACTTCAACAATAAAAATACACAATATGCATTGCTAACGACAGTGAATTTTTTTTAAAGGAGAAATGCCCTCGGGATAATTTCTGGCTCGGCGAGTAGCACTATGCACCACAATGTAAGAAGACGGTTGATTTAATGAGCAGCAGATTTTATGTTATGGAGGAAAGGTGCTCATCGTACTAAATTTCTATCCAGATTAGATCCAGAATAGGTGTATTGGGTAAAGAGAGTATCCACATCAAGTAAATTGAACTTGGCTGAAGTTCGTTGTAGGTATTAAAAGTGAATATATGTTTTTTATATAATACCATTCACATAATATATGTAGAATATGTTGTATAAATGCACATAATATATGTACGCAAATATATAAGTTATATTTTTTCATATTCACTTTACAGCTTGTGAAATAATGCATGAACACAATAAAATATTTTGTATGTGAGAGCAACCGAAACTGAGCCAGATAGCTTTATGACATGACTTTGCGAATTTTTCATTTTGTGCTCTCGGTTATAACTTGACTTGTCAGTGAGATTATTTTTTTGTATGAAAACTTGAAGCTTTAGTGTCAAGTTTTTATAAACATTTCCAACTTTTCTGTTTTGCATGTTTTGCAGATATTTATTTAAACGCTAAATAGCAAAAAATTCTGTTATACTGAAAATTGGACATTTATCATTCAAAAAGCTGTTCATATTAGGTGCTTCCAGTCAAGTGTCATTTACTTCTGTTAGCTTTTCTGCTGCTACTGGGTTTTCCACAAAAATTGCAGAGACAAGAAAACATGTTTTTTTTTCATGTGGTATTGTATCCTGAAAAATGGCTATTATGTAAGCACTAGCTGGCATAAGAAAGAAACCCAATTATTGGATATCAATAGCATAGCTATTAGAAAATGATTAAAATTTCATGATGTTATTCAGTTGGAAAAAGTAGGAACGGAAAACACGGACAACAGCGGAAGCGTCCACTTGTAAAAAATGCCCGAGAAAGCTTTTTGTGCTTACAAATGCAGTTTAATGTGGTAAACATCAAGTGCTATATATAGGATGATAGTTTTGTTTCAAACAACAATATATATGTGTCCATGTCCACCACACTGGCAAAAAGAGGTGAATGACAGAATGACATGAAGAATTGATTTTAATACTGAGCTAGAGAACTGCATTTTTATTGAATTTGTCGTCTTCCATGCCACTTGGTTAGTCAGTCATGCAAATGGGATGAAGTGCATTACTTCATTGAGTACTGTCGGTACAGTGTATCACCACAACTGCTAAAACGAATCTTTACTCTGCCGTCCGTCAGAAAAAAAATCGCTACTTTAAGTTACGAATATAAAGAAACTCAATCTGTTTTCGAGAAAACTTTACCCAGTAGTGAATATTACTACGTAGTCGATATATAGGCATTCTCACCCCGCATGTTGGTCCTTTAATTAATTCGTACAATAAAGTGTAAGGAAAACCGTTTAGTTAACTATAATACTGTAATTTAGAAACAAATGTATATTTTTGGTCCTTCTTTACAGTGGCATAGTCTTTTTGTCCGTTGAAGCTAACATATTATGTATGTTCTTTTCTAGCGATACAGTAAAGCACGTACTGTATACCCTTATATTCCACAAAATTTACATGTCGCCTACTTATAAAACAGTTACTCGCTTCATAGTTTTATGCCATCGATTTGACAGGGTTTAAAAGGCATGAGCATGAGTGGTAAATATTTTTACAACTACATAGCTTCACATGTGCAACTGCCTCCGCTTCTAATAAAAATGCACCCTACTTTTTAAGCGCATTGTTTAGTACGTGCAAGCGTGGTAGTACAAACAATGTCATGATGATATTTACGAGTTTAATTTTTGTTTTACTTTCGTTAAACTTGCCTTTAGCATAAGGACACATATACACAATTGGAGATTTTTCACCCTAGCATTTCGCATCTTAAATGAGGTCAGTCGAAAGAATTCCGTTGAAGTGTTGGCGTTGGCATCCTATTGCTCCTGCATTAATATTGCCGTTGTTGTGCAAGTATGGTTTTTTTACAACTTATGGTGATTTACCGTAATGTATAACCCTAATGCCCACAAAAATGGCTAAAACTTTTGCACGATGGTTGGAAAACTCACTCAACTCACCAAATTCGTACTTATAAAACTGCAATTTCATCAAACTGTGCACTCGCAATTTCTCCACGCACAAAATGTTTGCTCGTTTGCTGCAGATTGTTCATAAAAAAAGCAAAAAAATGTAAAGATGCTAAAAACAAGCTACAAAAACATTTGCTTCCTAGAGCTATTTTGCATGTACCGCATCACCTCAATCATGAATGAGCCATGCAGATATGCTGTTCGGTTTCCATTACCAAAGTAAGCCAGAAGTGTGGATACTGCAGTAAGAAAGTGAAAGTAATTTAGAGGCTTTACTTTTATCACTAAAATGTGCAGTCTCCGACAAGATGATTAAAGACGCATTTCGCATTTAGTTCAACAAGGAAGTCCTTCTGGACGATATAATATGTAAAAGGTTGATCTAAATCTAACGTACAAATAATGGAACAAGTTATGTACTTTGTTTTGTGAGGTCTCTTCCAGATAAGCGGAACTCTCGACATTATTTGCAAATTTCAAGTACCTTTTTATATGAGTACGTAATCTACTAAAAGCATCGCATCGTATGCGTTGCTGATTCTCAGCGTTTAGTGAGTATATGGTCTCCTACTGGCTTTTACGACATCATGACATGATGAATTGGTGGAAGTGCAGTCAGGCGGTCAGTCAAGTCAAGAGTCTACGATCGCAGTGTAGTAACATTGCTTATTTTGGTATTGTTCCTGCAGGAACGACGCTGTTTTCATGATTACTGTTGTGTTCCATAAGGTCTGCGTCACATAAATAAACTGCGAACCCGATTTGTAACATGACCCGTACGTAACGTAGTACGTAACGTACTATTGTTAAAAAACCATACAGACGAGCAGAATAAACGGCATGAAATGGAACGCATAAATATTGCACGACCAACAGAGTTGCCCTTAGATTACACTACAAACACATTCGTGTTTAAAAAATGGGACAGCTGGAAATGAATGAAGTGTCATTTCTAAATTGCTGCTGACAAACAACTAAAGTAGCGGATAGTTTACAGCTGTACAAGGTCAGGTTTTATGACGAGACATTTAACATCAGCTTTTTGGATTTTTCAATTTAATATTAATTTTTATAGTGATTCATAAACAGTTGTGCCACGAGGGATCTCCATAATATATATGTTGGAACTTTATGTTGATATCGCCTCGGCCTCGCCATCGCCACTACACACGTTTTCATAATTTTTGATAATGAGTTGCTGAAAATAAAATAGAACGTGCTGATTGATGATACAGCGATGTTTGATGTTATCTCACGTTTCCCTAGTTGAAAGCGTACTAGTATTTCAGTCCGCTTTTGTAGTTGCTTCTGACGGTTTCGAGTAAAAACTTCCATCTATTGACGACTTCAGATTTCACAAGGGCAATGTACGGTACGTACATATATTACTACGGCCTTGCCTTGTTTATCTGCATTCTTCACTCTGCACTGCACTAAATGTTGTTGAGATGTAACGTTTGTAGCGTTGAGTTGAGGTTGAGACCTATGACGTGTACAAAAAAACTACAAAGCATTACATCTTAAGAATTCACGGTTTGAAGTTGGGAGTACGCAGTTATAGCAAGCAAACATCACAATAATTGTTCTCTATTTTTTGCTATACAGCATAAATTAACTTGTTAGAAGATCCATAAATGTGCCATAAATTTTGTTAGTTTTGTGCTTTTGACTACCGATGACCAATCATGCCAATCAATCATAGGATGAGACGACTAATAAAATATATTATTATTTGATGAAATTACTGCCATGCTAGTACAATTTTTAGTAGATATAGCAAGTCATTGAATTTGATACATTTTGTTGCTCGTCCTGGTCAGAAAACGTATTGCACACATCAGTAGCCCAATTTCTTGTACTTTGACAGTTTTCCTCTATTGCATTTTTGGATTTGAACCAATTTATAGCAGCATTGATTTATTATGAGCAACTACATAAATACCCTGCATCAAATTTAAAAAAAATTATAATGTTTTTCATCTGCATTTTTGATCACCCCAGAATTATCATATAGCATCTTCCTTACAACTCATAATTTAAACTATGAAAAATGTGCAATAAAGCTATTAAAATTGAGTTATGAGATCGTTCAAATGAGACATCTATTTTATAAATAATGAAAACTCTAATTGCTAATCTGGAAGTATATCTCCACCCTTGTGTAAAATGAATCAAATTCATTATTAGAACTGTGCGTGCACATCAATTGAGGAACTTGACCGAAAAACGACGATATCAATCAAATAAAACAGTTCATACTGCTGCAAATAATCATAAAAGGTATGTTTCACAACACAACATACACCCAAATTAAAAATTGATAGCAATTATAAAATTAACCAATATGTAGCATGAAAACTGGATATTCAAGTTTATAAAAATCTATAAATGTAATTTGTTATACAGCGCATAATGCACACTGCACACGTTGCATATTTAACACAAGTGTGTGTAATGTCAAAAAAGAAAGATTGGGTGAGTGGGTACAATTATAGACAGGTACACATATTTAATGTACTCAGTTAGTACCAAGGAATTTAAGGCAAATGGAAGAGGTAACGTAACGTTAAATAAAAATAAATCCGTGTCAGATGTTTTGTACAAAAAATATTGTATGGTCGCTCTTTTCGCTGTTGGGGATGTGTTCATAGTGACCAGGTAAAGGGGTACATGCACTTAGCAACAAGGGCGACCATACAAGCTGACATGCTTTTTTTACCTTCTCACCGGATCTATCTACGATGACAAATCACTGGTTAGTACATTTAAAATGTGTCAGGATTAGGTTCATTCACTGCATTGTTCTTTATTATGACTCATCACTACAAGATACTGTACCTACGTAATATTATATGCTATTTCACTTTTGCACTGTTCAAAATTCAAATTCAGCAAGTTCCATTGTTGGATTTCATAATTGAATCGTAATTGGATCTCTCTTGATGTTGACTCTGTTGACGTCGATGAATGTAAATGGTATTTTATTCTCTCGGCCAGGCCACTCACGTTGCATCTCGTCAAGTGAACTAGATCACAATTACAATCACATGAAAATGTAATGTGATGAAGACGACGATGATGATGGCATAGTGTTGTCATTGTTCTGATGGAAAATGCAGTCCGCACGAGGCACACCTGTACAATTACGCTAAATGCAATTACGCATTCGTAGTACAATATAAATATTGCAGTGTACTAAATCGTGAAATTCCTAAATTCTCATTCACATCAACAATCAAAACTTGTTGCTTCTCAGTTATGTAACAAACGCTCCGTCCTTTTAATCGATTTAGTTCAATTAGTTGAAACTTCAAAAGTTGGGTCATTACTTACTCTACATCAAAAACAAAAATGTTAGAATGAGCATTACTCTGTATACCTGCATCACATGCATGCAATTTATTAAACCTTTACAAATTTTTTATTACGCATTTGGCATTTTCAGTAAAATAGTTGTCGCGAAGATGTAAAGTACTTTGAAACTAATGCATTGTTATGATATGAATATGTCTTTAGCAATTTGATCATAATCAGACGTACATCTTGCATTGCTAAATTGTTGTATAATTTCTGTGCTAGCAAAATACAGTAAACTGTTCTTGATGCATGACAGTCTTTCAAATTTCATCTTAGCGTGCAGTTCATGAAGGCAAACTTCAAAAAATGAAAATTTAGTAAATTACGTGTGGGGTATGATTTTCTGTGCAGTGGTTTCTCAAGTCATTAAGGTACTGAAGTCAATTGTTTTTTGAAAAATGTCCAAGAAATGTTATTTTGAACGATAGCATAGCATTGCTAATGAGAATAATTATTTCGTCCATTTTGTAAGATTGCTGAAGACTAGGGTGAGGATGTGGAAATTCGGGGTATTAGTATTTCCGATTCTCTTGGCCACCTCGCATGGCCAAGAGCAATATCTTCGCGAAGTAACAAATCCCACAGGACCCTCTCAGATTGTAATCAGAGGAGGTTTTTTGGGTAACAGTCAAGTACCTGATCGAGTTGAATTGGTACCACAGCAGCCTGAAGTACAGCAGAATACTTTGTCAGATCCTCCACAACAGGTTGGCTTGCCACTTCAAGCAACTCTGGATGCACAACCAATTCCACAGGACGGCGGTGGTCCAGATAATCCGTTCACAAACGGGGGGTCTGGATTTGGCCTGAGGTTATCACAAGCAGCACCTCCAGCTCAACAGCAAAATTCCCCTCAATTTGTTCAGCAGCAACAATACGCTCCTCAATTTGTTCAGCAGCAACAAAATGCTCCTCAATTTGTTCATCATCAACAACATGCCCCTCAATTTGTTCATCAACAACAAAATGCACTTCAATTTGTTCACCAACAACAATATGCTCCTCAATTTGTTCAGCAACAACAATATGCTCCTCAATTTGTTCAGCAACAAGTTGTCCCCCAACAACAAATAGTACAACAACCCCAACCCCTAACACTTCCTCAATTATCTGCTGGACAACAGTATGTAGATGTATATGGAAGACCGATTGTTTTTACTCAACCACAAGTTCAAGTAGCCCAGCCACAGGCTCAAATAGCTCAGCCACAGCCAACCGTGCCTCCGACAAACCCCCCTCCACCACCTCCACCTGTTGAAAAGCAAGCACTGGTAGATCAGTATGGAAGACAATTGGCCGAATTCCATGTTCAACAAGCACCTCAAGTAATACAGACGCCTGGTGTTCCAGTGCCAGCCGCTCAAACTCATGTTATTCAGCAATTGGCTCAGCCAATCGTTAATAGCGTCATTCAACAACAGGTGGTAGGCCCTGCTCCATTGACATTGAAAACTTATGCAGTACCTGCTATTAGTAAGGTTGGTAATTTGGAAATTCCATACGCTCAAAAAGTTACTGTAACAAGTGATAAGGAAGTAGTGTATCCACCTTCGGTCCCTGCACCAGCTTTTGTAAAAAGTAAACATAGAACGGTTTTCTCTCCTGTAAAGGTTGTGGCACCCTCAGCTCCTCCAGTACCAATCATAAATCAAGCCCATCCACAAGGTATCATTCTATTATTTCTATTTGTTTAATTCATTCAATTAGCAACAATTTTTTTTTTCATCAAGTACATATTATGATTAGCTCTTTAATGTTCCTATGATTTTCTCCAATTCGCAATATTGTTCATGTAAAGCATTTACATGTTTTTCACATAATTGCTTAGTTCCAGCAGCTACACAAGTCGTTCAACAACAGCATCATGTCATTCAGCCTGTGGCCCATGTTGTGGAACAACAACATCACTTGGTCCAACCTGTAGCCCATGTTGTGGAACAACAGCACCACGTAGTTCAACCCGTGGCTCATGTCGTTGAGCAGCAACACCACATTGTTCAACCAGGACCTCCAATTGTACAGCAGCACCACTTTATTCAGCCTGGACCTCAAATCGTACAGCAGCATCACATTATTCAGCCTGGACCACAAATCGTACAGCAGCATCACATTGTTCCTCCAGGACCTCAAATCGTGCAACACCATGCTGTGCAGCCCGTAGCCCATGTCGTGGAGCAACAACATCACGTCGTCCAACCTGTAGCCCATGTCGTTGAACAACAACACCACGTGGTGCAACCCGTGGCCCATGTCGTGGAACACCATCATCATGTTCCAGAGTACACTGTGATTCATCAACCCGTTCTGCCAAAAGCCCTTTTCCAAAAACACATTTTTGACGTGAAGCACGGTTCCCAGCCCCTTATATATCAAGATTTATGTACTGTATACCCTTTTCAAAAGAATTTGCGGGCATGTGTTTTGAAAAAGGCAGCACTTCCAGCATTGCATCATCCTGATATTAGAACTGTTCGCGTGGAAGATCAAGTCAATCAATCATCTCTGCTGACCGATAACACAATAATTGCTGGCGGATCATCCATTGTAGCTCCCTTGCCATCCCAGTCACCATCATCAGACTCAGCCCCCACCGTTGCAGTGACAAAAATGCTCCCCCAAAATATTCAGGATGCGATTAGACGTCAAAAGTCTAAAGCTGCCGCACAAGCTGCGGCAGAAACTGGCTCAGGCACGACAGTTCAACCGGAAACTGCTGAATCCAGAACGGACGCTAGTACTACTGAAAAGTCAAGAAGAAGAAGAAAGGGGACTTCCTCTAGAAAGGATGATGAAAATCGGGGATTTAAATTAGTGTAAACGTTTTGTAGATTTTTTATCGCCAAACTATCAATATATTATGCCACATTACAAATTCTTACATAGAATATACTTAGTATACTTGTGAATTATGCCAGTCATGTATAAGTTTAATAAACAGTATTACTGAAATTCATAAAATAATTACCTATAAAAATCACAAGTTTAGTAGTTAGTTTACTATTCATTCATCTATGATATATGCAAAGATTTTTGAATCCTTCACACTCAAAATCATACAGTACATGAAATGAGTCGAATGAAATGCATTATTTATGGTTCATGGTATTTGGTAACCCCATCCTACAGCAGCGTGAATTTGTATAAATCGACCCGAAATTGGATTGGATGTCATGTCAACGGTGACTGGTGCCGCAGATGGTGGGCGAACGTTTTCAGGTTTCCTTGTAGCCCTACACATCATTATTACTAACGAAACACCAACCAAAAGTCCCAAGTACATATAAGGCACCACCAACCACCAGAATCAAATCAAAATATATCCGATTCAGACCCAACCTTCGCCCCGAAAAAGTACACAATCTTCACAAATTGCACATAGTTGACTTCTCGTTTTTCTGACGCGTATGTCAAAATCATAATGAATTTACAGCAATACAGGACCATGCATGATTCGGATTCATCAGACGAGGATTCTGATCCTGACATTACTGACGAAGTTACAGACGATGAGTTAAATGACACCGACGACACCAGCAAAGATGAAAACAGCAACAGCGAACCAGGTGAAACAAAGGCTAACGATACGAAGAGAAACAAGATCGCTATTTCCGGTGAAGAGGGTTCTGTTTCTCTTACCGTATCTGGATTCGATATCGAAATCGAAAACGATGGTAAACGATTTGAAATAACGGGAAATAACAATGTCATCACGGTGTCTGGAGAAAACAATTTCATTCTGGTCATTGGAGACAACAACCATGTTGCTTATAAGGAAGGAACTCATGAAATCAGGATGGAAGGCCAGGGAAACACTGCGTCTTCTGGTGATGAAGATCCTGCAACTTCTGCATCTGGAGTAATCCACATTAAACCCAATAGCGGCACTGGAGGTGTGGGAATAGTGGACCGGATACGGGGGATATTCGGAGCTAATCCTCAGGATGGTGCTGGAAACAGCCCTAACCTGACTACAACGAGCCTTGGTGCATCCGTCATAACTGGACCTGTGACCAGACGAAGGGCGAGACTGGCAGCGCAAATGGGAGATGGAGATGCACCTGCGAAAATTCCCCGGAATGCTGTTTCCACTGCCCCTCGATCAACCAGCGCTGTCAACACTCCATCTCAGCAAGCTACCAATACCAATGACGATCGAAATCTCGTGGAGCAGCAAAACAAGGAATATCAAGATTCTCTAAGAGCTGACCAAGAAAAGGAGAGGATTAAGCAGGAAAAGCTTGAAGCTGAGGAGAAAGTAAAGGCAAGACAGGAAGTAAGCATTTATGAGTTTATTAAAAATATACACGTGTTACAATTACAAAAATAGTACAATAGTTATCTACAACAGTTTTGTTTTTAACTTCGTAGGAAATTAAGAAACAAAAAGCAGAAGCCCTTGCAAGGCTTCCAGCTGAACCAGCTGAAAATGAAGATGACATTATAACGCTTGCTTTCCGGTTTCCGAATGGACAGTTGGTCCGGCGAAACTTTCGCAGAACGGATACACTAGCGGTAAATTGTTTTGCTGTTTTAGCATAAGTATACGCTACAGTTTTAGCGTATTTACTAATAATTTTTATTTTAACCAGACTGTTCAAGACTTTGTCCTGAGTCGCGATGAAACTCCCGTGCCATTTGAAATTATACAATATCCAAATAGAGCCGTTGGAGGAAGTGGAGAAGAGCCAGAGCTGCGAACATTGGGAGAGTTTGGAATAAAGGCCGAGTCTTTGCACGTACGTCAGCAAACCGATCCAAGTGGCAGTGCTGAGGATGATGATGAGGACGACAAAGATGACGATGAAGAAATGTGAATACATACAAATGAACTAGAGTAACATTTGATAGTACTGTAATAACACTAATAACAATCAAAACCAGAATTATGTACATACA
>JAQFZG010002504.1:0-16349 GCA_034695465.1 Entomobrya nicoleti
GGAGTAACTCGTTCCGAGTTACCAAAACGCTGAATCAGCGAAATAAGTAACTTATTTGTTTCACTTTGGTAAGTCCGGGTAACCTAAAAATACATTGCCGATGATAGGAGCACTTGGGTTACCGGTGGCTTACCGGGCTAACGTACGGGTTGCTCGTTTCCTTTACCATCTTTCGATTAAATAAGAAAAGTTCTTTCCGTTTGGAATCCAGGAGGCAGATAAGGTGTTTGTTTAGTCGTTATTGAAATAATGAATAACATTTATTTATACTTCTTTGGCCATACAAAAAATTCGTCAGAAGTTTACTTTGAACAGAAAATTTATAATACAATTCATAAATAATAAATTCCACCATTAATCGTCTTTTTTCACATGGAAAGGAATCATAAGTCCCATAAAAAAAGGAATAACTAAAATTGCAACTTAAATTTGTTAACAAATAATTAAACTTTCAATTAAATTTGTAGAGGATCTTCGTCTGTGAATATACCTTCGTTATTATTACCAGAAAACTCTCCCTGACTTCCTAACATGTTAGCAACTCCATCTGCCTGTTCACTAACTTTTCTTCCTTCATCTGCACCATGGTCAATAACTGCACCAGTCTTACAATATTTTCGAAAATGAATTCTCACTTGTTCTGTTCTACTAAAACGCATGTGACAATTGGAGCACTCAAATCTGTCTTTGAATTCTGCATTTTTACGATCGACATCAAACCCACAAGTTGCGCTCTGCCTTAAATGTCTAGTCAAAGTGCTGTTATTTGCGTAAACGACTCCACACCTTGTACATTTTATTGCTTTGGAACAAATTCTCAATTTTCGCTTTTTTTCCTTGCGACATTTTCCTTTATGACTTTTTAACTCGTTGGTGGGGAATAATAATCCGCAATGTAAACAAGGTAACTTGGTGTCTTCTACTGGCTCAGTTTGGAGTTTTTCAGGATGGTTCGCTTCGATATGACTATGCACCAATTTGTATGGTCCAGTAACACAGAAATTACAAAAGGGACAGGAGTTCACAGAATTCGTTTCAAATTTGATATCAATATTTGTGGATTCCTCTGCTACATTGTTTGGTAGTATGGAAATCGGACAATCCTCAGTAGAAATTTGTGGGCTGGAGATACCATCATCATCTTGTAAACCTGTTTAATAAATAATTTATAAAAAGAAAATATTTAAAAATAAATTTTCTTAATATTCAAATTCAAATTTCAATAATTTTTTTTTCATGTAAACTTACAATCTTCAGTGGTCATTCCAGTAGTTTGATTGGTTTGACCATCCTCCACTTTTATTTCGTGTTCTGGAACCACTTCCTCCAAATTTATGGATTGGTCAGCCATTTCCTCCACTTGAAAGTCTTCAGTCTCATTTGGATACCCTTCTTCACAAGCTATACTCACATTATTGTATTCACCACATGTAGCAGCCATCCCTCCTTTTCTTCCAACTTCACCACACAGTCTTTCATGAACGTTTACACTTTTCACAGAAATCAATTTTCTACAAAATTTACACCTTTTCATCTTTCTATCATTTAATTTAGCTGCTGCTACTCTTTTTCCAGGCATTCCATGTACATTTCTTCTATGACGACCTAGACTGGATGTGGGCATCATTGCGCCGCAATATTCACACGATCTAATTTTGTGTCCGGAGGAAGTCTTCTTCATCTTGTTTAAGTGTACAGCAATTACATGTCTCTTCAGAATAATTTCATTTGATATAATTATTGGGCAGTAGTTGCATTTAAATTGAGGAATATTCTTTGAACTTTTCAACTGTTCAGGCAAAGTATCAATTTTATCCGTTGTTGGTGGTGTTGGTTCAGAATTTTCCCCAAAGTCGGCATTGTCGTCATCGTGGTCGTCATTCAGTTTATTGGATATATCTTGTACTTCTTCTTTTCTTCCAACGTCACCATAATCAATAACTCCACCAGTTTTACAAATCTTTGTTAAATGCTTACTCAAATATGACATCCGACTAAATCGTCGGTGACAACTGGAGCACTCAAATCGATCCTTAAATTCTATCCTGTTCCAGTTCCCAGGTCCTGCACAACCTGCACTTTGTCTTGTATGTCTAGTCAATCTGCTTCTATTTAAAAAACGTTTTCCACACGATTTACATTTCCATCTAATCAAACTATTAGCTAATTTTAAATTGGTTCCTGAACCTTGAAAATATTTTCTTTTTCGAACTTCTAATTTGTTAGAAGGCGTTGCTATTTCTTCTTCGTCCACTTGCTCAATTTTGACTTGATCAGAAAGACCACAGATTTTCTCATGAAGGTTTACACTTTTCATTGGAATCAATTTTCCACAAATTTTACACCTTTTCATCTTTCTATCATTTAATTTAGCTGCTGCTACTCTTTTCCCAGGCATTCCATGTACATTTCTTCTATGACGACCTAGACTGGATGTGGGCATCATTGCGCCGCAATATTCACACGATTTAATTTTGTGTCCGGAGGAAGTCTTCTTTTTGAAGTGCACAGCAATCACATGTTTCTTCAGAATAATTTCACTTGATATAACTATTGGACAGTAGTTGCATCTAAATGTAGGGAATTTCTCTGAACTTTTTGATTTTTTAGATAAAATATCAAATATATCTGTTGCTCTGGATTCTGAATTGTCTCCAAAGTGGTCATTGTCATCCTGGTCATCATCCAGATCCTTGAAAATTTCCTGTTGCTCGGAAGGTTCACATTTGGCTAGTCTAAGTTCGGGATTAGCTTTACTGCTTGCTAGTTTGGATACACCTATAAATAAAAAAAATACGAGAGTTTAGTAAAAATAATTAATACGGAGTAATTTTTAATTGATTGTATATTTATTTATAATTTAGTTACATTTTTGTACAAAAGTTTGTTGAAAAGTTGACTGATGAGTTGGTCCTTTCGGCTTATCGTCAATAAAAATTTGATCACTGAGCAAGTTGAGAAAATACTTGATTTTCATTTGAATCACTTCCAATTCTCCACATAAATTGCTTAACTTTTCACTAATTTTCCAGCATGGTTGACAAATGTTAATTAGTGGCACATCATCAACGTCGCCTAATTGCTGAGATATTTCACTTTTTGGAACTTTTAAATAATGTGAAATTTGGAGAATGCACTTTTTAGCCGCTTCTTTAGTTGGGATATTATTATTATCAAAACTGTCAATTGAATCAGTAGTATCTTCATCCCCCCGGGGGTCATTTTGTGAAACAATGGTTCCACAAAAGAAACAGCTGTTATTTAACGTTAACATTTTGATTTAGAATATTTTTAAATAATAAATTGTGGTGGCTTCTGTGTTCAAACAAAAATTAAAACTGCACTTGTTTTGGTTTGTGTGGCTTTTCGGTCTGTGCAGCTGCACAAAATAAAGGGTAAACAAACTTACAATCAGCTGTACTTGCACACACACACCAAGTCACCACGCTTCATGCATGCTTATGCTGACTCTTAATACATTGAGTTTGGTTGAGCTGGACAGACCGTTTTGTTTATTTACGTAGCTGAAAGCGAAGCTCAGCGGAGTATTGACTTTAACGCGTTTGTCTGTCTGTCTGTCCGTCACCACACTAATTTAAAAACGGCTTGAACGATTTGACTCAAATTTGGCATGTGGGTCACTATGGTCAAGGGCAAGAACCCTATTGATTTTCAGCCCCTAGGTCAAACACCAAGGTCAGAGTCGAAAGTTTTCAATTTGTACATTTGAATAGCGCAATCGAAAGATATGGTCGATTAGATCACGAATCATGTGTCACTTGGGGTCATAGTGACCTTGATGGGTCAGAAATCTGGGTCAAAGGTTGCAATGCCAAACAAATGCCATGCGACATATCATTCGAAAGCATTTTTTATTGGCAACAAAAACGTTAATCACTATCATGTATCGAATCGTTTCAGCTCCGTCGTTATGATCGCTGTTACAGCGGGTTTATTAAAATGAAGCTTGATGAATACATATGGTCCAAAGCAGAAATGCCAGAATAAAATTTGAAAATGTTATTGGTTTGGAATACTTTATAGAAGCAGTATTTGCATGAATCCTTCGATTCCAAGCCATTTTGAAAGCTGTGTTTGGTAAGTGTACGAGATCGAAGAAATAAAAAAAACAAGTGGAGACAGGGGGTTACAGGGATCCCATTCCTACGGTACACCGTCCAATGATGCTCGGTTTGGCATGCGGTAGTCGTTCACAAGCAGCTGTGAATGCATAGTAATTTTACTTTTACTCCAACGCATTTAATTTTAAATGTGTATTCAAGTTTATTTGTAAATAAGAAGAACAATAATTCTGCATAATTTTTTTTTAAATGATTGTAATTAAAGTCGTGTTCCTTAAATATATTATACAAAAATCAAATAACCAATACATTAGTTTCCCAAACAAATAATCTTAGACATCTGATTTCTCTACCTTTATCCTGTTATCATTAATGTTTCCACATTCCTCTATTTTTGAACCACAAATTATTCTAATCTCTGCTTTGTTTGAAACTTCCCTTCCATCCTTATTCATTTTACAAGTACGTATCAAGTGTCTTTTTAAACTTGACTTAAACGTAAAACGTTCCCCACAGTTATTTGGACAACTGATTACCCTTTCATCTTTCATTTGCTTCATATTTCCTCCAAATCCTCTACACATCTCATTTTGACTAAAATGACGTAGCAAACTACCCTTTAGGCCAAACCACAAATTACATTTTTCACATTTGAATTTCTTTTTAACTAAATACGTTTCAACTTCTTCTTCCTCATCTTGGCCTAAATTCTTCTTAACTACCTGTTTACCTTTACGCCCACACAGTTTTCTATGACCACTTATATTTACAATCGAAAGTAACTTTCCACAAGTTTCACAACGTTTCATCTTTCGAATACCCAAATCAGCTGGTAATTTTCTACCAATTCCATGTACGTTTCTTCTATGAGTACTCAAATTCTTGTGGTTTATCATTGCCCCACAGAACTCACATGTTTTAATTATGCGTCTATTCCAACTTTTGGTATTTTCGTGAACCGCTCTCATATGGCTTTCTAAATTACCACGATTTGATAAAATCATTGGGCAATATTTACATTTAAAATGGGGAAGTATTTCTAAAAGTTGAATGGGTCCAGGAGGTCCAGATGAGTCTTCAAATGTTTCCGAGGTTGAATCCAAATCGTCCTCAAAATTATCGTTGACGTCTTCATCATCAAAGTTATCGAACATTTCTTCTTTAATTGGTTGCTTGGGCGTTTCACATTTAGTAATTCGAAGTTCAGGATCAACTTTTCCGTTCGCCAGTTTCGATAAACCTATAAAAATATAGTTAGTACAATAATCACACATTAAACATGAAATTTAATGTATACTTTAATTTTGATGTTTAATAATAAATTTAAATAGATATACATTTTTGATAAAACGTTTCTTGAAAATTTGACTGATGAGTTCCAGAGTTATCGCTGGTCAATATTTGATCAGTTAACAAGTTTAAAAAATACTTGATTTTCATTTGGATCACTTCCAGTTCTTCGCATAAATTGCTTAACTTTCCACTAATATTCCAGCATGTAGAACATATGCTTATCTTTGAAACATCATTCTCGACTAATTTATTGATGTCACTTTTTGGAACTTTTAAATAATGAGCAATATGAAGGATACACTTTCTATCTGATTGTTTTAAACTGTCACCACTACTATCATCAAAACTGCTGTGTAAAGTGGGGATATCTTTGGTAGTATGGTTATCATTTTGTGGAACGACGTTACCACAAAAGAAGCAGCTGTTATTTAAGGTATACATGTTTTTTAACTAAAAAAGTCTCAATTCTGATAAAATTTAACTATTTATTTCTGAGAACAAAATACCAAACTCGTACTCGCATGGTTCGGTTGTGCTTTGGATACTTGTTAAAAAGTAAACAAACTCAGCTCAGCTGCTTTCACCAAGCCATCCTAGTTGTCTTGAATGAAATGCAGAAAATACAGAGATTTTTTTTCTCGGAAAGACCGTTTTGTCTTTCTTATGAGATAAAAAATGAACATGTATTGTAAAGTCATATGTCTGAATAAGAATTAAATTGGATATGATTTGTTTTTACATTTGTCAATCAATTAAGTCCTGCACACATCTATAAAGTATATATCATACAATGACAAACAAATACATCCGTCTAAAGAAAAGTCTAAATAAACTACCGGTTTAATGTTCATTTAAATTTTCATAATTGAAGAACAAAAATATTAAAGTTTTATTTTTTTGAAGTAAATTTATAAAAATATTTTTTAAACTATTACAATGCCATCTATACCAAAAACAGTTTTCAATGAGCATTTATTACAAAGCTTTATAAAAAGGCATATAATTATTGGTCCCTGAAAACCGCATCTTTTTTATTTGAAATTTTGTAGGACTGTTCCTGAGGACGATTATAATGAATCAATATAAGGCTTCAAAGTAGAAAGGCTAAATTCACTTGTCAAAATCAAAGTATGTACGCATATATGCAATGCCCTTATTGTGTATGTGTGTCTGGGTGTTTAGGCCATGGCCGTCTAAAAAGCTTTTAAAACACTCAAGAGCAATGAATTATTGTGTAAATTATTGTAAAAAATCAATTTCCCCTGAATAATGCATCACAGAGGCAATTGATTCATTATAATTGTCCTCAGGGACGGCCCTACAAAATTTTAAATGAAAAAGATGCCTTTTAAGGGACTGAAAATATATTCCCTTATAAAAAAATTAGTAAAGTTACTAACATAATTTGTACACATCCCACATCAATATTTTTTATTCACTTAAGCCTTTCTTTAAATAAAATAAATCACACTTGAATATCTTACTCTGAGTCGTTTCTTCCAAAGTTCATTCAAATTTGCAAAGGATCTCGAACATCTTGATGATAATAAAAATTATCTCGTTTAACACTCCCTGTTTTCCTAAAATATTATTTTTACATTAAATCTATCTTCCTTCCTGATTTCATTCTGCTTATTAATTTCATCAATATCAACTCTACTAATTTCCCCAACCTTAGTTTATTTTTGTTTACTGTTAATTATTACAATTTAATGAATTTTTTATGAGTATAGTGCAAAAGTTAAAATGGAGATCATTTAAATATTTCTAATAATTTTTTTAACATCACCAAAGTTTTCAATTACTGAAGTGTGATTGGTTCACCGTGACGGCCTATATTTAAATTAGGCACGTTTACCTTATATAATCATAATGATTTCTAAAATTATTACTAAAATTACTACTAAATGCTTCATGCCGGATTAGCCTCCAAGTCGAGCTAGAATGAGAAAGTAGCGAAACTTTGAATTTTTTGTTATCATTGGTATCCCAACTATCATACTTTTAACGTATTTAATAGACGTATGATGTGAGAACTTAAATGTTCTATTTTTTACGGTAAAGTTTTTGGTCATTTCAAAAGGGCTTAAACTCAGATTCGTTAACAAATCGGACAGCTTTTCATTATTTCCTGGGCTTATTTCAATTGGATACAATTCCAAAGTTTGCAGACGCGAAAAAGTATTGCAGCAAAATAACTGGTTGGAATAATTGTATAAAATGTATAAGGAAAGCCAAGAAATTAATAACTAGAATAGTACATCTAGAAAATATTTTCGTGGTTTCAACATGTTCGATTAGATCATTATGCTGCTCATATTTTTCTGAATATACGCTTGTGAAATGGCGAGTTGCAAATAAAACAAAAATCAGACACCACTGGCAGTGGATTTATTTAAATGTTGGGTTATATAAAACTAGGGTTTGATTTCTGTGAAATTTATATTTTAAAAAATATAACGTAAAAAGAGAGTTATGAGATGATACTCGTACCTGGGGAAACCAGCCAGTCATCTATATACCAAATCGCTTCCTCATAACAAATAGTCCACAAAAATAAGCTTTTGATATGGATTTTATTTTGTACCAGATATTTAATTTTACTTCGTACAAACCAAATTGCAAATTATTTACAAGTTCCAAAAAGTAAAATTGATAAATTAGACGAGGATGAAGTAGTCACCTTAAAGAAGTTATAGCTTAGTCGGATAATGATCAAATAAATCAACCATTTTGCAAACCCGGCTGCTCAAATTTGCACCTTTCTTCATTATTTTTCCAATGGAGAAGCAAGACAAAGTTTTTTGTGTACCATAAAAGTTTCAAAGCATCTATTTTATTCTTAAAATTCTTAACTTTAGTTGTTCTTAGCTTCCAAGGATACACCAAAGTCCACTGCTTAAACCATATAATAACCACATGGCTTACATTTCGGCACAAGTGGAAATCGAATGTTTTGCAACAACCGACTAGTTCATTTACAAAGCAACAAATAAATAAACTTTAGGCTGAAATGCCTTAACCCACATAGCTAAAATGACTACAAGTCATTATAATTATTGTTTGAAAGCTACTTTCACGGGTTGTTGTTGTATCTGGAAACCAATGGCACGAGAATGGTAAAATGTATTATCATATTTTAAAACGAATCTAGGTTTAAGGACTTATTTCTTAGTCAGTACAAACTGTTCGACTGTTTTTTTTTTGTTTACACGTCATCTATGCTGCAAAATAAAATCGTAAAAATGACCCGAAGCTGATGAAAAACCGTAATCGAACTATACGTTGTTTCTAAATGCGTATGTAAAACGGTAAATCAACGATAAAAATAAATAGTTATACGTAGGGGATTATGGCTAAATGTATGCACTTTCAAACATCAAAAACTCCGTGTTTTGTCAATGCAGATATAAAATGTTGATAACCTGATAAAGCCAAAGATCTAACTTGAATATTTGCTGAAGAACTCGGCCATATGACTTCCTTTTTGGTAAATGTGATGAGAAACGTAAAATTTATCAAAATCGGATTTTTTAATAGTTTTTTTCTGAATATTTTTTGACTGGCTGAGAAATACCTGAAAAAATGTTAAATTAGATTTAAACTTTTGATCATAATTTCTTGATTTTGAATGCACATTGCAGCTCCAAAAAAAGATTGACAAAAAACATACAACTTCTGTAAAATCTTCAGGGTGTGATTTTCATCGAAATTCAGTTTTGCGTTTCCCTATCAATTTTGCCATTTGTTTTAATCGCGAAATTTTACATTTTTCTCTACTACAAACAGGGGTCGATAATTAGAGCCAAATGTTTCAGCACATATTTAAGTTAGACCCTGACCTATCGAATGGTATCAACATTTTATTCCAATATTGACTTACCACGCAGTTATTGATGTTCAAAAGTGCATACATTTATAAATAATCCCCTACGTATGTGTACACATAAAAACGACGACCAATCTATAAGTTTTGTTGCCACCACACCAGCGCCGCCACCATACTAAAAATATTATCGAGACTTTGAGACAGTGCGCAATACTATACAATATTAGATGTTACAACATTATCGACCGAGACAAGGAAAATGCAACTTGTGACTTGACTTGTGTCAAACATGTCAAGATTGAGCAGTGAAAGTATTACGATGATGATGATGATGAAGATCATGGCACAACACAAAAGTAGTAGTCATGCATTAATAACGAAAACAATACAAAATGGCATCATAACATTATCATCATGTTTACATTTGTACAGTTACACAAGAAGTCAAAATGGTAATGCATCATGATGATCATGATCATTATCATCATCATCGTATTACGATGACTAATTTCCTGTCGACGCGAGCGAAACAATAAAAGCTTTTCTGTTAATTTTCTTACCCGTCTCGCTTTACTCTGGTATTTGAGGGCCTTTTTCGTGTCTTGGGTAGCTGTTTGCACATAGTCCACTGCATGCTCCACGTGATACTCAATTCGGTCGATCATTTCGCCCTAAAAACATGATAATCAGAATGACGTCAGTTTAGTGAACTCTGAAGACGAAGAAGAAGAAGACATTCACAAGATAAAATAACAATCTTGAATGATGATGATTACTCATCTCTGTATAATTTTCATGAGAAATGAAGAAAGGCACAAAAAGACTACTAAAAAGGGAAATGTAAAAGGGTGTGAAAACTAAAAGGGTAGAAGTTATGACCAAAGATGTTTTTAACACGATACACACCACTGTCATCATAATGGTGATGACGGTGACTATAGTGAATAAGGAAATTTCTAAGAACTTTTCTTTTGTCATCTGGTCTTTTGGTCGGTGTTTAACATGAAACATGAAAGTAAACAGGGTTCGTTCTTTACGTCTTTATACACGACTCAACTCACTTTATTGGTTGCTCAATAAAAGACAATCGTAAAAATAATAAAAATCCGGTAAAACAAGAGAGGGAGAATGTGGTGAAAGTGGGTGGAAGTAACAAGGAAAAAAGGGTTGTAAAATTATTGTCCTCATCTAAATAGACAGAGAGGTGAAAAATAGTGAACATGTAATAATAAAAAAGAGACTATCATGACAAATTTGGAAACGTACATGGAAATTCCAACTCCTTCGCCTCCAAAAAGATTTACTTTTGGGAGCAATCTATATATGATCGGATCGGACTTTTAACAAATAACAGGTAGTTCGTTTTGCACAACTTTCTTAAGTAGAGCAGCGCAGCAGTATACTCAAAACCAAGATATTAATATTGAACAAGTAGTTGAGAAAAGCAACAATCATGTTGACTCAGAATTTTTGGTATGTTTTTATTAGAAACCATGTTTTTTTAAGCATGGTCATAAGCCAAAGGTAGGCCTCATCGGTTCTTCAGTAATTTCCTTCATTTTTAGGTTATCTAGATTCTGGATCTTGTCTTGTTATCATTTACACCCATTCAGTTGTAATTACTTGTACTGTTTAACAAATTAGTCAATTTGTATTGGTATTTTGAGGTGTATGCCTGTTAGTTAGTGTGCGTAATTGGATCACATATAGATGGGCCCAAAAATTATAGAAATTAATATTTGTAATCATGATTGGAGAAGAAGTTGGAATACTTCATTTTGTATAGTACACTAATAGCTGATAGTATTTTTATACTTCATTTTCCAATTTTGCAATATCTACTATTGTACTATTAACATACATTGATAAATCATATTATGACGATAATGCCCATAACAACAGTACACCTGTTTCTGCCAAAAAAAATAAAGCATCCTAACATTTCTTTTTTGTCATGTATCCAGTTGTATGATGAGTACAAGCACAGCTTAACCGACTTACCTGACTTTCTACCAGCATTGCCATATCCATGAACATATCGTGGAGTTCACGAATCGAGTTTTCCAACTTAATGATGTCTGCATGTCGGGCCTCAATGTCTGCCAGGGTTTGACGGGCCTGTTGGGTTTCCATGATTATCTGCAAGACATGGTAAATAGTTAATTCCTTCCTTTTTCCCTTCATTTTTATGCCAGTGTACTACTTCCATCATCCATCTATCAACCAAACCGGTCTTATACTTCTGCGCACTCCACTACTTTTTCTTTCTTCTTTTTTTCCCGTGAATTCAATCCTGTTCATATGAATGTTTTTTTTGTGTTGTGCATTTCCCTCAGCATTATCTCTATTCTGACAAGCTAGAAGTTTTTTTTACATTTTTTTTACATTGGTAATACAGATGCCGTCACAACTGATATAACATCCTTGTGTCAAAACTAGCCATGTGTGTTGTGTATTACATGCTCGCTCCTATTTTCATTTAGATTACTCATTTCATACAATGTCAGAAAAAAAAAAGATATTCAAGTTGACTTATATCTTCTTTTTTTGGTTAAAAAATACTATGACACTGATTGAATTCAAGAATAAATATATGTATGAAATGCAGAAGCAGAGGGAGAACCAAACAACTGATTATGATCTTCTTCTTCTCTTTTTTTTAGGAAAAAAACCTGTATGGATAAATATAGCTTATGGCTAAATCATCTCCTTTTTCAATCTTACTCTCTCTCTCTGTCCATCTAATGTGTATATAATATACCTATATGTATCTTTTGTACAAAGAGATAGAGATAGGGGTACACAGAGAAAATAGTAAAAATGCTTGTTGTTGCTTTCCTAATCCAACAAATACACTCTACATCGCGTCGCCTTTCTCCTCACTCGACTTTCTCTCGCATTTATTTTTTTCCCGTCGTCTCGTCTCTCTTCTCTCCTGCCTTTCCACCACCATTTCCTACGTTATGAGTTGACGAACATTTTCAATGTTTGGTTCATCTTTCTCTCTTCTCTTTATATATCCATCCATACACAATGTTGGCAACATCCATACATCAATACAGAGAAGAAGAAGAGAGAGAAAAAATACTTGCAATATGAATTGAAAAGCAAGCATTTCTCTCTCTCTCGTCGTCTCGTCTCCTCCGATCCGTCGAATTTCGCATTTATTACATATTCCTTCTTCGTAGTAGTCCTCCACTCGAACAAACCAAAAATATTATTGTGCTCCTTTATCTCTAGGAAACTAGCTTTGTCACATGGGATTTTCCTCTTATGTATACGAACGAACCATACTACTCAGTCATTCTTGGCAACACAGCCACCACATTTCGCCAAAAGTGGAGAAAGTGAATCCTCAAGGACTTCTGGTAGGATTATTTAATTAAACACTCTCCTTACCATTTCCACCTACCTATATAGTACGTCTATACATCATTTCGGTAGTTTTGTACCCAAAAGTATATATGTCTTTAACACGGCGTAGGTATACAGATGTAGTTTTTGTGACGAGAGGGTAATTTTGGTTGGACTTGGGAATTACTCATTCATGATTCATCCATTTGAGCGTGGACGGACACTTTGCCAAATTTGTTTGATTATGTCCATCATAAAAACATAAGCCATGAAATCCTAATCTTTCCAGTTATAATTTTTCAAAGTGGTTCTTTTCTTTGGAAAAAAATACTTCAATAGTTCATTATTGAATTGAAATTTTAGTAGTAAAATACTTCATGAGTTAATTGCTCATACTGCCATTAATTACTTTTATGTGAAATCTGCTTGTTGACTAAATATATTAATGGCAAAGTGTCCGAACACCCGCAAAGTTCCAAGCATCAGAATTTTGTATGTATGTACATGGAACTGTGTGATGTGAAGTTTTGTTTGAGGTATGGATGGATGGAGGCTTTGACTTTCTCCGTGGTTTGGTTTACCGTTGTCGTTGAACTGGGGAATGTCATATTCATGCATATCATTTACCCCGTACTACACAATGAATAAGAAGAAACACATTTTGTAAATTTAGACTGGTGGTGTGTGCCGTTAGTTTTATTTCCCAAGGGACAAAATATATTTAAATCCATGGATTAAAACATGGTTGGAATACATATGCGAAATAAAAGTATCAGAGTTGGTAGTAAATAAATAGTAGAAAGCACAAGCACACACAGACACACCAGTGCAGTCATAAAATGAACAGCGATTTCTTACGAGAGTCTAAAATTTTATGTCGATAGGCCTACATGAATGTATGATGTAGATAGATAGATGAATCAAAGTGTTTGCATTTCTCCTCTGCGTTTGTTCTCATGAAAAGAAAAACGAATAGTTATGCTTTTATGCGAAAAATCTAGTATGCTTGTTTGTTCTCCCCGTAGCTTTTACACGGTTTCTTCTCTCCAATAAAGACAAAAGGATGCGAGAAAAAAAAACTTTTTAGAAAATGAATTTTCAACTTACTCCTTGTGTGAAGACGGCAGGATTCCCTTGTTCTATCATTTCTTCTAGTTCTTCATCTGTTGTGGTTCTCCCGGCTATTTAAAGTAACAAATCATATTAATTGATTCACTTTAGTATTCACTGTTCGTCTCTCTCCCTCTCTCACATGTTCCCATATCTGAGTAATCTGAGTAATCCCTTAATTTGCAGAGAGTGGAAAAAATATATACATGTATGCAATTTATTTCAGTGAAACGTACTAATTTCCAGTTGTCGCTGTATTCTTCCTTTGCATCTTTCTCTGTAGTCTGTTTGAGTTCTGTTGTATTCCGTCATCACCTCTACAAATTTCCTAGACAGGGTGGAATGCTGCGTTTTACGTATTCTGAGATCTGCCGACGACTTGTTCGTATGCTCTTCCTGTTCGATATTCTGCTCAATAACTATAACAAGCACAAAGTAAACATTTTCATGTAGTTTTTTTTTCTTTTTGAAAATAACAAGTTTGATTTGATGGTCAGAGAAGAGATTTATACATCTATAAAAAATGGCCTCAAGGCATACTTACCTTTTAACTTGGACCGCACCTGATTGGCTGTCTTTTTTATACCGGCCATAAGATCTTCTAGTTCTTGTTTCATTTCTGATATAAAAAAAGTTGAGCAATTTCATTTTAATGGTTAATTCAAACATTTTAATTTCTTTTTTGTGACTATAAACTAGTGTCATTAAGGTTTCCTTCTTACTTTCATCCGTTGTAGGTGCGGATAAGATGGCACTATGTTTTTTCTTTACTTCTTCCACATTACTTTGTATCTTATCGATCATCTCTCGAATTTCTTCCACCTAACATGACAATTCAACAAAAATATGAGTAATAGTTCGTCGAAGTATTTTCAGACTTTTGATTTTTAGTCTAGCCAGTCAAAGGAAAGAAAAAACCAGCCAGTGAAAGAAATTGATCCATTTTCTTACCTCCGCGAAAAATTCTTCCATGAAGCCATCACGGCTTTCCACCGTAACGGCAACATCATCAGGCCCCACGTCATCGTCGTCGCTTTGAGCCTGCAACGAAAACAAGCAAACATCATCATATTTCCAGTTATTTCCAAATGACATGTAAAATAAACTTCAAACCAAACTACTCGTTATATCTGGAAATGCAACAACGTGGAACATTTCATCCTAATTTATGAAAACGTTCATGACCCATATGACCCATATACAACAATACTGGAAATTTGATCTGTTCATGAAATATGAGCGTTTTCTTCTAGATTTAAAAAAGGAACAGGAGAAAATAGAGCTATTGTTTAAGTCCTCTTAATTTTAGAGAATTCCTGGACGATGGAGAAAAGTAATGAGTTTTGTATGCAAATTCATATGTGCATGATGGATAATAAAAAGTTATTTTATTCTTCAGTGCACTCTTTAGAGACTTAGCTGTGACTAAGGCCAGCCACTTTTCGGGTTTGGATTTTGACGGACAAGTTAAATAAATTCGCAAAATTGAAGAGATCATGTCATCATATCTAATTTATGTACAGATACACTTTCTCTGTATGCTCCTTGTTCGTTGGACTACTCACTCTCTCTCACAACTTGAATTATTACATGAATTATTAACGAGGTACACCGGAGGTAGAATAAAATGTTAGAGAACAAGAACAGCAGAGCACTGCGCTATAAAGTGAATATGTAGATGCTCAGCAAAAACGTATGAATTTGAAGGAACAGTTTTTACATTCCAATTATAATGCAACATACTTAATACATACAAACATCATCTTCTTTAAACCTAAGTAAAAGAATATAAGGCAGCGCATGACAATTACGATTAGAATTGATTTAAAACCAAGTCTTCAAGACAAGAAAGTTCCCAGAGTATTATTTTTTCTTTAATTGAAACTTGAACTTGCTTTAATGAACTTATTAAGAGTGCTCAACAAATACATTGAGTGTAAAATTGTTTCATCTTTTTTTTTATCTTAGCACTACGTTTATTCTGCATACATTGTGTAGTACTGTACATATATTTTGTAGTAAGAAACCATAATATCAAGGAATTGTGATTTTTAATAAAATATAACATATTTTAAGATAAGCGTTCACAATTTTTTATCATATATCATGACTGAGTTATCAATATATGTAGGTATATACACACGACTATCTTCAATTGAAATTCTCATCATCTCATCTCATTTTTTTAAAGCCTTTGTACTATATTTATATACTAAGCTTAATGATCTTTGCCTACTTTCTAATCCCATTCCATATCATTAAATACATATTACATATTAACATTGAAACTCAGGAAGTTGAGAAAAGATCTGAAATATTACATCTGGTACGGAGACTTAAAGTTTCTTTCCTTTCCTTCTAGTACGATATTACCACGCCTCTCATCTCATTGTTAGTATGCAAATACAAAACTGGCAAGCATTACTTGACTTTGTGCTGCATAATCTCTCCTCAGCTAATACGTAATAGGTAGTTGCATAAAAGCATATAAAGTAAAATATATAATTTTGCAAGCGAATCAACGCATTAAAGTTTGCTTTTTGAGTTCCGTACTGGTACGCCTTTACAGAACGTAAGCATGCCTTACTCGCAATCTTAGGCTTATGTATAATACTCTGATGGGAACAAGTCAAATAAATAAATTATTACTTTCGACTACATATTCACTTCTTTTAAACTTG
>JAQFZG010002505.1:0-16348 GCA_034695465.1 Entomobrya nicoleti
TTTATTTAATGGAGAGTGGTAATGACTGTTAAAATTGATGTAAAATGATCATTATTTGCCATTCTTTTCTAATAGTCATGTTTTTCCACTGTATAATTTAATGCAATGTGAGAGCAGTCATTGCAGCCTTTTTAAAAGTTTTATTTCATTTTTTTGAGCGGTTGAACATGACTCATGTCATGTGCTCAAGTAAATGAAGAGGAGGGGATGAAAGATGAATAATATATGTGTAAACATTATACTTTTTCTTTCCTCCTCCTCCATTCTATCCGGCTGGTTTTTTTGTTTAAAAAAATTTGAATTGGTATGAAAAATGTAAAGTAATATGATGGTTATATACATTTCCATGATGTAGGTAACCTCAGCTCAGTAATTTTTTTTACTAGACAGTTTTTATTACTAAATCATAAATAATCATGTAATTTAAAACGAATAATAATATGCCCGTGTGCCCCTTCAATGATTTTTATGATTATCATTTATGTTGCAAAAAAGACTAAAAAGAGGATTTATCATTTTTAGCAAGTGATTTTGATGATGATGATGTGGAAATGTGACTGTGACCAAGAATCAGAAAACCATTTTTTTCTGCATAGTTAATAAATACTTAACGTTTAAATTATATGATTTTTTAACGTATTGTGTATTGTGTAATATAATTAGATGAGTTTGTCACGTCTTTTTGCAATTATTCACCAAAAATGTTTCAAGATTACACGCTAATCTTGCAGATCACGATGATCGTCTTCGTCACAGTAAAGAAAATGGAAAAATGAGTAGATAGTTAATTAACTTTCAAAAAAATGAACACGCTGGATTGTATGAATATGCGCATAATTCATAATTTTATATTAAACTGATAATAAAATCCTGTCACTTTTCGCACAAACATGATAATCTTCTTCTTCATCTTCTTCATAATAATAGGTATGTTTTAATAAAAGATGTAACAACGTACCTTCTGTAAGCCCTTTGGATAACAAGAGCTGCATCACGGGCCGGTGGTCCTCCGTACCTTCGCTCAACGACGGTGGGGTCACCGTTTTCCTAAAAAAAATAGAAAGAAAGTAAAAGGTTACTTAATATTACACTCCAATCATATTTCGTTTACATGAGATATCAAAAGCCATAAGGCATGCTAAGTGTTTATAACTGTCATGCTAACTCCCACTACTGTCTGTAAGTAAAATTTATCGGGTAAAAAGTACATTTTATGGTTATTATGCCACGTGCTCTCATTCTACTTCCCGTGCGATCCCTTTCTCCAACAAATTTTAGTATGCAACTCAACGAGCCTATAAATGGATCATTGGTAGACCAACTTTTCCCATAAATTATTTAGATCTGTCTTGTAGACTGTAAACTATATTACGCAACCTGGTGCCTACTAAAGGATATATACTAACTCTCAAGTATCGTTTTTTATCATTTTTACCCTAGAAGAAGCAGCAAAGTATACCCGCCGATTAGGCGAGAACCGACATGAATGATAGAGTAGAGAAGACGAGTGACGATGATGATTGTGATGCTGATGTTGTTGTTGTTGGAGGTGGTGCGAGTGCGGATTGTGATGATGCTGATTGTGATGCCGGGCACTTCTACGAAGATGATGACTGGCATGAAGTGGTGGTGGTGGAGGAGGAAATTGTGGTTGTGATGAAGATGAAGAGGTGGGGGGTGGTGCAGGTGGTTTTTTACCACCAGCACTACCGTTGCCCCCAATATTTCTTTGTTGCAGTGGTCCTCCAGCGGATGGTGGCCTTATAAATCCGATCCCATGATAGGAGCATCGGTAAGTAGGTGCTCCACTTCCACCAGGAATCAATAACAACATTCTCCGATTTTTCGGAACACGGAGAAAGGAAGAACAAAGACAAACACAAACAACTGCAGGCTCATAGCCAATAGCCACCAAAAAACACTACTGACTGTCGAAACAGGCACTATAAAATGATGATTTACAGTTTTATCTGGATTACTTTGTTTGCACAGTGGAGAGTGGAGAAGAAGAAGAAAATGCTGAATGCTGAACACTCTGAATAGTAATAAAAATGTATGTACTACTATCCAATAAGCATATTTTTATAACGCAACACCCACAAGGTATCTCTAGCGTTTTTTATAGAAGATGTTCTATATGCAATATTTTCTTGTTCTTCGTATTTTTTCTCTCGCATAACTGAGTCGTCATCATTACATCAGAAGAGCAAAGAGAACATTAGCAACTTTCGGCACGATCAGCAAAGATCAAAACTAACTTGCGTAGTTTCTTCGTTTCAGTAAGTTTTTACTTTTGCTTCTTCTCCCTGTGTGAGCCAGCGTTACGTAGTCAAAGTCAAAGAAAGAGACTTGTTTAATCTTTCAACAGCCAATACTACTTTTTCTCTCATTTAAATGCACACAGCAGCAAAAATAAGTAGTGAGCTCACAAGTCGATTAAAATAAAACTTCTTTTCGTTCACTTTTATTTTTTTCGCATGTAAAAAAAATGTTGAATGCGAGTTCTGTGATGAGAATTTTATGAGGTACTGAGGTATCCACGAATGCAATGTATGCAGATATATTTTTGTTACGCGGAGAAGATGAAGACGACGAGATTTTTATGCACTAAAGCAATCAACAGTCTCCTGACGTCGTAGTGTATAGGTATTTACTATTTTTTCCGTTATTTTTTTTCCTCTACACGTTTTTGGCATTCAGCTGGAATGGACGATTGATGATCGTCGTGATCACAATCTACCAATTTTTATTCCAATTTCTAAAGAACAGTCAGTCAGTTCACTCGTTGAGCAACGAGCTGCATAGAAACATACAGAGCTACTTTTTATTGCGCTACATGAAGAAACTCAGAAAAATTCCAGTAGTGGCCAGTAACACATCCTGTTTGACTTTTACAATCCAATGATTTTTATGAACAGAGAACAAAAGGACTTGATAGGTCAAAGGTGAGCTACTAGGTCATAAAGTCAATTCTTTATGTTGAACCACAGGAGTTAATTTTTTTCACCTTGAGAATACATTTGTTGTCCACCTATTTTTATTGTTGTTTGTTACACTACACACTATTTTTTCGTAAACAACCTTAACTCAGATCACAACCATCCACCACCACCACACTGCCATGCTATGCCACTGCCACTATTCCAAAAAAGAGATGATCACACAAAATCCCATTTGAACAGATTATCCATGCAATAATGCATTTAATTACTGTGACCCTTTTTCCTTCACTATACTGGACTCTTCTCTTCTGTCTGCATGCATAATATACATACCTACACTCAGCGTGATCCAACACTCTACCATCATCAAAGACAACTTGATTGGTACTGATTGCTGATTGTTAGGTGATCTTGTGACAAAACTAACATTATTCCATCCATATCAACCCTCTCTCTCTACTCATCCCTTTTTCGTTGCATTTTTCATACACACACATGTACATTACATTACATATATATTGCACCATATAAAGTGTGCATGCAAAAACAGGTAGTCATGATCAGAAAAAGAGTCACCCTTCAGATCAACGTGACCAACAATAAACAACAACAGTAAAAACACCATATCCTACCCTCTATCAATCCTTACTACTGTACCACACCATTACCACCATTCACGACAGTTTAACATGTAATTCTACAACTAGCAACACTGCTGCTGATGAGAAAAAGGTGATCTGTGTGATGTGATCGTTGCTGATCATCATATATGATGATGACGATCTTTAATGGTGAAGAGAATATATAAGAAGAAGAAAAAAAAGAGAAACTTACTACACACATTGTGCACATATACAACATAAACATAACATAAGCAAAGGACCAGCCTTACACTATTACTTACCACCAGCATATCAACTTGATTAGCAAGCAAATTACCAAGTAAGTGGATGTTGTGTTGTAGTAGTTATTATAAACGGTAATAAATGCATATATGATTATGCCGTACGTGCCTACCTTTTCTTATTATAATAGTTTTTATAATGAAAATATGAACATTACATTATTATTATGGATATGTGGCAAGAATCAGAATCAAGTTAGTGGAGTCAAGAGTACAAGATGCAAAAAAATAGCAAGGTGAAGACTTGAAATCAAAGGAGAAAAACCCTTGTGCATTGTATGTAGCAACAAAGACACTAAGTCAAAGTCACAAGGTAAAAAAAGAAGAGCTTGCTTGTAAGTTTGTATCAGTTTTATCGTATTCCACTTGTGACTTGATCTTTATACATATTTTTTTTCAAGAAGAATAAACGACAACCTTTAGAACAGATCAGCGAGGTGACTTTTGCGACTTGGTAGTATTGTGAATCATCATATCAAGACAAGCAAAAGATGATCCTCCTCAAAGCAAGAAAAAAAGAGAGAGTAAAATAGCAAGTCAATCTTTTTATATACAATAACAAATAACAAAACAAGCCACCTCTATGCATTATTATTACCAATTCATTTAGTTATTAACATTTTAACCAAGCCTTGTCTTGTAAGTAAGTATGCATATTGGAATGGTAAACAAAAAAAAAGACAATTTTAACTTTGTCTACCAATGTCTACTTGAGGCTATGCTAAATATTAAAAACTACTATTGCCACCAGTGCCACTTCTGCTTACAGGGATTTTGCTTTGCCTATTAATAATGCATTAAAGTAAGCTTGTACAAAGTTTACACATTTATTTATTCGCAATTTGCAATTTTACAACATATTCATTCACTCAACAAGAAAAACAGCCGTACGGGTAGGTTTCGACATTTATTAAGCAAAGTTGGAAGTTAGTTGTTGCACTGGTGGTAAATATATAATTCCAACTTGTTGTGCTCTGTGCTGCTCTGCTGATGGCGATTGGTGATTTGCACTTGTAAAATTTTATCAGAACATTTTTTATTATTAAACCAATTCATATATGTTATTATAAATCTGCATGCAATGCAGAAAATTGCAACTGTTGCTAGACTTGTTTCGACTTGCATGTTGTATAAAGTACGTATTTAAAATTCTCAATAATAAACGTACTCATAAGCAACAATTGATGAAAAAAATTACACAGAAGTTTTGCATCAATCAAAAAACCACGACCATATATACCGTTTTTTTCTTTGAAATCGGTAGGTAGCTGCAATATATTCAGTAGGCATGATTTGTCAGTAATGGGCAGTATAAAGTGGCAATCACACCAATATCCACAGCAATCAATATTACATTAAATTAACATGGCAAAAACACACTTTAAAAGGAAAAACTTGCAGGACGACAATTGTGCTGCAGATCATCAGCATCAACGTGATTGTTCACTGCCATCACATATCAACATCACCTTACCCTTCATGTTGTTTGTAGTTGATTACCGCTACTTTTTATTATTATCATGGAAAAATGAAATCTTGCAATTCCAAATGCAAAGCTGTTACATTCTAACATACAGTGTCCGTGATTTTACATGGCAAACAGGTATTCTCTCTCATAGATATCAAGTGGTAGTGGCAATATAGACAAGCAAACTAATGAACATGAATAAAAAGTGCTAATAAATAAAAATGCATTTAGATTTTTTTAACATTGCATTTTTTGAAATATACTGCAAAGGGCATTGTATAAGTGGGCAGTGGGCATATTGCAAAGGGCTGTTTATGATCAAACTGACGACAACAAGGAGGATGATGGAGCACGGCACTTACAACATGAAAATTGCATTTTAAACAGTTGAACTTGTAGTGGGCATGTTAGTCAGGTAAGTAGGCAGGATATAAACATTTGTGATAAATGATAAATGGACAACAAAACTGTTAACAGGAGACAGCAAAAAAACAAGCAAGCTTGCTTAGTGAGGCATATCATGAGCATTAAAAGTAATAAGTTAAGTGAATAACAGGTACCGTGTCAAAACGATACTGAAATATAGGCAGCTATAATAATAATTACTACATTGAATTCGTTTCAACTTTAAGTGAGTCAAAACGTTAGTGGTGCCCTGCCTTCATCTCTGTCTGGCTGTTATGCTGGCAGCCAGAGCAGCACCTTTGAATAAATTTTGTCTTTTGAAACAGTTTTCTACACAATTCCTCCATTCCATATCAATAACTTTGAATGCACCTATGTCTCTCTCTTCAAGAAGCTATTTGGCTGAGAATCCCTTTTTCACACCTTATTTTATTTATTTCAGGGACAAATCTTCAAAATGCACCAACAGATCTCTGCGTATGGTACATTTCAAGACGACAGGGGATGAAAGCCATAATGCCACACCATAATGTCATTTAATACACCACCAACTGCACTTGTTACTTTTTCTTGCTGTCTTTTTGCTTATCATCTCATGTCCTGCCTTCTTCTCTTCTCTCTCTGTCCTTTTTTTCAAACAAAAATCTTTTTCCATTATAATCATACTGAGGACGACAATGACGTGTTTAACTCCCTTGTATTGTCTTGTCACGGTTTTGTAGCTTGCCTTTTACCAACTTGCAAACATGCACAAAACGTTTTTCATCTTTTATTTTCTTTTCTTCATGACACCAACACAAAACACCCCAGTATTTAGGCTAGATTAGATAGCAAGTTCCTTCTTAAAGTGGAACTGATTGTGAATTAAGCAAAACACAATCAAAGAAATAGAATAAAGTAGGAAGACAAAAAAAATGACAGAAAATGATTTGACAATGACTTGCAAAAATATTTGTATGTATGCTCTATTGAGAAAAAATATATTCTCTCAATCTCTCAATAACGATCATTTTATTTTTATATTTATTACATTCATTATAACTTCTTTTGCTTATACACCAACAGTTTTTTTTGACATAGTCATGTCGTAAACTTGGTCTTGTTCTCTATACACCTTTCATTCATTTTGTTTTTATTGACAGCTTACAGTAAAATTGAAATTGCCTATAAAGTACATCCATTTAAGATTAAAATGGATAGACACATACATCAAACTTTTTTTTCTTCATATTTATAATTCATTCAAAAACGAGAAGAAAACAACTTGTATTTTGTTTCGTTTATCTTCTCCACTTTTATCTATCCATCTTGGCGAGAAGAAGAAAGAAAAACATAACATGCGTAGGCAGACAACCAGTAGACACAACATTATTATTATTCTTCATATCGTATCGTAATCATCAGCATGGACGCATCGAGGACACACACGGGACAAGAGACAATTTCTTTTTTTCTTTATAAATTTAAGTGCGTGTCCTGTCCCTGTCCCCTGTCCATTTTATATCAACAAACAATTAAAAAGGAGCACACTCACATTAAAAAGGAGAAATATAAGCACAAGTTTTCTTAGCCGGTCCTGCACTCTCAAATCTATCATCATTTTTAACGATTTGCTAACGACACGACAATCATTTTGTTTTTATAGTATTGCTCCAAATTCAATAGTCAAGTCAAAGGTCCTCATCCTAAAACAACCATTTTGGCTTGTTAGTAACAATCGTTTAAACACGTTTAATACCACCGCATAGTCAATACAAAGTTTAAAATATAATATGTTGTTTTAAAGTGTTGGAGATTTGATTTTTTCCTTAAACTTATACCACAACATTTAACCAATAAAAGTGTAAATTATTCTTGAGGGCTGTCGATGAAGATGCAGGTGAGCATGTGCAGAGGAAGCAAAATATGGTTAGCCCCTTTCCTTTAGCTTTATTGAATTTACAACTAAAGGAGAAAAGTAATTACGAGCAAATACTAAACTTTTCGCTCCTCTCCTTTTTTTCTCCTAAACTACGTGTGTACATCATCTTTATAATCACCTCGCATACAAATAGACATTTAAAGTCAAATCAGAACTCAAGTCAAAGATGTAAAAGTGATGTACAAGAAGACACGCGTAATAAAAGCAGGTTTTTCTGTGTTTCTATGTCATGATAAATCTGAAGCTGGTGAGGAGAGATAGAGATAGATCTCTGCTGCTTCATCTGCACTTGCACCATAACAATAATGGCCATCACACACCAACCACAGTGTGTGCCATGTGTGATGTGTTCAATATTTTGAATCCCTGATAAGATTTTTCCTTGTACAATCTTTCATTCATTCTTACCAAAATATATAATAAAAAGAAACATGATCGTCTTACTGATTATTGTGAGAGGCTGAAGAAGAAGGTGCCGTGTGTGCACTTCAAATAAAGAAAATTATGTACATGAGACATAAAATGTGTGAGCCTACTTTACAAGTTTGTTCCTCACATTTATGCATGTACATTTATATACATATCACATAAACTATAAATAAAAGTAAGTTTAATGTGTAAATAATATATATTTATGCATGTACACACACACGACACGTTCATCTTGTTTATTAGCAGTAGTCAAGTTTTCTTTTCACAAATATATAATGTGTACATTGAATTGTCAGCTTCCGAGGCTCATCAGTGATGTATCCGGCTTTGACTTACTTTACTAGGTTTACTTGCACTTTTTCCTCATGATGTCAAAAGCCGAAGAACGAGAAGGCTTACTTTTTTGTTATATGGGCTTGGGCTCTGCTCTCTCTGGCATTTTCAAACCAGCCATGTATGAACTTTATTGCGTTTTCACTCTCGCTCTTTTCTTTACGCTTTCAATGTAACAACCTATCATATCGTTTTCATTTGCGATAATGATCAGCAGAAACGGGAAGGAGATAAAAATGTTGTTGATGATGATAATAAATGATATGATGACGATGCTCAAGTTATACAGAGCGTACAGATCGATGACGATCAACATTTAAAAAATTATAAAGATAATAAAATGCTGACATCGCATATCGCATTGTATGGTGTCTTGTAAGAAAAGTATGTTCTTATATCTTTAATGTGAAGTTATTGTCTGTGATTGTTTGCGTATTCTGATGCTGATCGATATGATATGATATGATATGATTTGATGATATGATGTGATATATGATCATAATGATATGATATTGTCTCTTTGATAGAAACGAAGAAAAAAAGCGATCAATGATGGTAGTGTCAGGTACGACGAAAAGGAAGACAAGACAAGACAGTCAAATGAGTAAACAAATACCCCACGCTATGCGCATATCATATTCTTATTTTTTTGTATCAAAAGCAAAATTCAATTCTCATCTTGTCAACCGCAAAAGTTAACTACTGCAGGAGAACGCAGAGAACAGAAAAGAGACAAGATGATAAGATGAAGTATTGATGTTACATGAGAGATTCACGTTTTTTGTTTTGTTTATATAAAATTGTCTATCTGGCACGAGAGAAGAAAAATTGAATGTATATTTTTGTATTCTGCGTACTATTCTTCTGTGTTCAGGCACAATATTTGCATAGAGCCACTTCCTACTTTTTCTGCTCTCCTTGCCTTTTTTAATGCATTATTCAGCAAAAATAAAATTCTCAGTTTGGTTCGTTTGCTAAAAAAAAAGAGGTAGGTGGATGGATGGACGTGTGGATGTATGGTTTGTTCAAAGAGATCTAGTTGCCGACAGAAAAAACCAGATACATACATTAAATCGAGAGAAGGATTGGGAATATCGAGAGATTATTGCCAAAAAAATACAAGAAGGAGACTAGTTGAAAAACAAGGCGTGCATATAGAAAGGTTCTATCGCGTAGTAAATTTTGATATTTAAATGCGTGTAGTCAAGCCCAAGTTTTGTGCTTACTGCAGATTTTCAAACTGCTTTGCTAAAATGTAGTCCACTGCGACTGCAGAAGCCTTAGTCCTATACAGCAAACCATTATCGTGCAAGACTTGAGGCAAGGCAAAATACGCAATAAACGAAATAAAAACTTGTCTTGTGAGTGTGTGAAATGAAAACGAAAGGGAAAAGTAAACAGCAGCAGAAGCAGCGTTCGATATATTTTTTAGTACTTATCTTAGCGATGCGCTGCTGCTGCTGATTAGCTTCAGAGAGATATCTTTATGAGTGATCATAGCAGCATTGTTTAATACAATGCACTTTTATCGCTGTGCTCCAGTTCATTAGTTATGGATGCGGTTTTTTTATGCTCATTGGTCTTTTTTCTTTTGATCAGATTAAGCGAAGTATGACGAGTCGAGTAATTTTTACACGTGATTGGGATTTAGTATCTGTAATAAATTCTTATGAGACTTTTTGTTAAACTGCTGAAATATATTTTTTGAAAGGGAAAACTCTTGCCAGAAAAATGTCACAGACAGAGAGAGAATGGGAGTATAGGTGATCAACTGGCTCCAACTAACTCAACCTATATTTTCAGAATGTGTCAATTATATAAAATGTGAGTTCAATACAAAGTAATTCAATAGTAGCAGATAAATATATATTCATGTCATCATCACCACAGACCAGACGGAAGTTGCAAATCATATCAAGAGATTGCGGCGAACGTTGCTTGATCTGATGATAATAATTATGTCGCCTTGTTTTTTTGTATTTTTTATAAATCTGTGGCTGCGGTAATTATGTAACAATTTTTTGATCAACATCGTCTATATAATTTTGTGGTTTTTTGGCGCGTTGAAATGTTGGCGACTGTGTATTTATTATCATAATATTTTTAATCTAATTACGAGTTATGTTATGACAAATAAGAGACGCACGTGGCATATGTGTACGGACTACGGACGATAGATGAAAATATATTTATGGTTCCTATTTGGTTTGCCAGCTAATTGAATAACTTTTTGTTTTTTATGCACAAAAATAATTGCAAGTTATGCTCTAGATTTTTTCTAAAAAAATATGAATACATAATTAGTGTACTATATTGACTATTTCTTACCTCGACAGAGTCCGTATGTTGCTGCTGACGTCTGCCATGATTATGGAACTGGTGATGGTGATGCGAGCCTATTGATCCTTGATTATGGCTGCTCCCATTGCTATTACTACTTGAATTATTGTTCTGACTTTGAGCTGCTGTTGTGAACAGGACAGGGGATGAGGAAGCTGAGGAGCTGGAGCTGGAGCTGGATGACAGTCGTGTCATCTCAGAACTTGAGTACGTGCTGTAAATCAACAAACAAGAAACATATTTTAAAAATTTAAATCAAAATGCCAATAAAAATAATGAGTCAGAAAGTTATAAAAAAGGTAGGTACGCTCTCTAAAAAAATGATTTGATTAAGTAAAACGGACTCCTCCCTTCTTCAAGGGAGCAGGAGAGAGAGAGAGAGAGTGGATAAAGTTGAATTGAATAGGATGCATCGCATCATCATGGCTATTATTATTTTGGCGTGCCCAGTAGGCACCCATCATCTCTTTTTTTATTCTGTACACTCAAAATTCCATTGCATTCCAAATTCCAATGCACCATAATTTTTATTCAAGTTTTGCACAAAATTAATCTTAAATTTTTAGATGAAAATGAGCATAGCCTTGAGATGTCATCATCATATCATAATAAAAACATGTTTATGATTTTTCAAAATCAGAAAAGTAATAATTCTTTTTTTTTGCCTGCTGAACCCCTGCTGATAATTGTGCACCGCCACTGCTGACATTGCCACCGCTTCAGCATCAATATCATGTAGCATTAGCTCACGAATGTACCATTCATTAATGCCAGGTGACGTCATGTTGTAAATTTCAGCTCTTTGTAAACTTTTTACATGCAATTTTGTACAACAAAAGTAATAAAAACTGTTGTAACCGAAAATAATACCAGGCGAGCAATAACCAAAGTCAAATGTTGAAGTTCACTTTACATTTTTTTAGTACCATTATCCGTACCACAACAATGACAAGTGTACCTGTCTATTAAAATGTGAAATCTAACGCACACACACGGAATTCGTAAAAAAAAGCAATATAACAGTACAGTCCTCTGCTCACATAGAGAGAGAGATCAACCATCAACCTGCTTGTTGGACAGAAGTTATCATCAGCAGAAATCAACACGGCAAGAGACCTCACAGGAACTAAACACCAGCACCGCCACCACCAATGATCATCATTATTATTGTACCACCACAACTGCCGCCACTACACATTTCCAACAAGGTATAGAGAAAGAGAGATGCGATACGATAATGTAGTAATCTCTGACGTTTACGCCTGTGTCCCTAAAGTATGTTTTTATAAACCATTTAGTTACAATAAAAGGGATTTTCAGATTTTTTCATTTGTTAATGCTGCTGGACCACTATTTAGTCAAGACCTCACAAGAAACCACACACGAAGATGAAGATGATTTGGATAGATGGATGGAAAGGCGGAGGATGATATGCTTCTGGACATGATCTTTATATTTCATCATCAATCTCTTCACACACAAATCTGGTTGAGAACTAAAATACTTTCTTTCTCAATAATGTTCTGCCTTAATTTTTTTTACTGCTCCTGAGAGAAAAAAATGTTTCCAGAAGAGGAAAAAAAATCGTTCCAGTTATAAATGGTATTGTTTATTGACTTGAGACTTCAACTTGAAGGCCAAAGTGATATACAGATTACATGGTTAAAAATATTTATTGCGTGTGGACTTTGTTTTGTTTCAGAGAGAAAGAAAATCAGGGAGAATGATGACTATACTTGAAACTAACGACAGGCAGAGGCAGAACTACAAAAATTGCTTTGCTTGCTGCTATTTAAGGAGAGACCCTTTTCCCGAGAGTGGGACGGAGCCCAAAGCAATAAAAATCAGAATGATCGCCTTTCTGAAAAACAACTCAAGTATATATGCTTGTTCGGCTAAGAGCCTCTCTGAATATCATCATCAGGTTTCGGGATTAAGAACGTAACTGACAGACCTTTTTTTGCGTTTCAGTGTGTGTTTTTCAGCTCACATCGTCAATTTCATCATCGTCAACTGTGAATCTCCCATAATTGTGTGATTTGAGGACTACTAAAAGGAACCCTTTATCTCCAAACAAAACTCTTTTACTCCTCTGCTTCTCTGGAGAAGCTCTTATGCACATGGAAAAAGGACTCCCCTGCATTGTACTCATCTTCTCTTTCGTCCAATCCAATCTACTGACCTTTTTGTTAGAAAATGAGGAAAAACCTCAGAATTCCTTGATCCGTGGAAAATAGCATTAAAAGCCTGATGGCTGAATGGCAAAAACATCACCACCGTGGCTAATCCTTATGATATGACGACGATGATGATCATGATGATGGTGATATGGCGATCTTATATGATATCATAATGCTCTAATCTAACCATTACCTTATAACCACTTCAACTTCATTATTCCATTCATTCTTTCACGACATTCGACAAGACTTACTTTTTCTCATGACGTGAATTGCTCTTTTTTTACTCAGTTGCGATAATAAAATGAAAGTTACGTACCTTTACGCGTTTTTTGTGTGTGTACTACATACGCATTACATGTGTGTACACGAACATTCATTCAACCCGTTTTCATTTTCATTATAAAAACTCTCTCACCACCACCAACTCTCAATTGAACAAAAACCGTGGAAAAAGGCTAACAACAGCAAAAAAGCCCCAATAAATGAGCAACAATAAAGAAACGAAAAGAACAAACAATGGACATACTTAAAGCATGTTCGTACGTAACCTAATGTGCGTATCCTATACATTATTATTAGTATATGTATTACAAAATGTTACAGCATTTTTTTTATTCATTGCCTTACCCTTCTTTGATTGCGCTAATGGTGAAAATGAATAATGATTTTTTGGGGTTTCAAATCAAAATCCAAACCAAATCCGACTTTGTTGGTTTTTTTTAAATATTCACACACAAAAAAAGAATCTCACTTCAAATAGTGTACGCACAGCACACACTGTACACAAAAAAATGAAACAAAGATAACAGAAATTTCTTAAGAAATTGGTTTTTTCCGCACACTATAAACCAATCTTTTTTTGGATATTATTTCAATGAAGACATGACAATAGGCACAGAATTTCCAATTGTGCGATAAAAACCTATTTTTATAAGTCTTATGTGCGCATTATCATCTTACTGATCAGCTATATTTACACTCTCTCACAACAACCAAAATGAGTAATGATTTGAGCATTGCATTGTGATTCTATTCTGCGTGCTACTATTGTTATATAATCATCATCAAACTAAGCAAGTAGACACTGTTGACAATAAAAACGACAAGTAAATTACTAACAGTCGTCTCATGTGGTTATAATGTCATTATTCATTATCATTACAGTTGACTCACTCAACTCACTTTCACTTTTTGACTTGTCTGATATTTGTCAAAAAAAAGAAACAAAAGGGAAAAGTGACTAGCAGCTTAATTTGATAATTTTCTAAAAGTACAAAACTTGCTAATAAACATGAGCAATGAGATGACTTGATGAACACAATGGCTGACTATTTTCGCCAACAAAGTGCAAAGAGTAAACCTGGTGCTCTTTACCCTGCTTAATTAATTAATAAATTAGAGTAACTGCACAGCAGTTGCTGGTAATGTGAAGAACAACAAAAAAAAAAGTGAAAGAGGCACAGGATAACACTGTAGCTATTTTTACAAGAGAAATAGTAGAAAACCAAGTTTTTAAATGAGCGTCAGCAGTTGCTGGAGATGAAGTTTATAAGAGGAAAAGCTTATTGAGACTGGCTGAGCTTTCTAGAGAAGAGGATGCTGATATTGACGATAATGATGATGCTTTTACTCTCACTCTACTAGACTTTTTTCCTCAGGAGGTTCTCTCTTGTAGAGTTTGTGTAGGAGTAGCAGTACTACTAGTTGTTGTAAAAAATGGAAGAAATTGACGGGAAACAGAAAGTGAGTGGGTGACTATTATCCGTCTTCCTTTCTCTGAGTAATACTTGCCGCCTTATACTCTTCGCTTTTTCTCGTATTTCCTCTCACTCGTGATTCTTTTGCCGTTTTTTTACAAAGACAAACAAACAGAATGACCACACTACTTACTCACTCAACTCAAAATACAATAAGGAAGTACTCTCAGAGCTGCTGGTGGACAAGGAGAGAGTAAAAGTGGAAACTAAGATATGATAGCGACGAAGGATACTATAACTTGGAAGAGGATCATGGAGACAAAGAAAGAATGTATGCACCCAAAGAAAACGTATATAAACAATAATAAAAAAGTAACTGCTTTCCAAGTATCAGCTCCAAGAGAGGTCTTTGGGTAACAGTGACACTGTTGTATTTGTGATGGGCTGGCTGACTAGTTGGAAGTTTTTTGGAGAATGATGATGAAGGAATGTATGTAGAGGAATGAATTAATATATATATATTTTCATAGTTCTCATTTTCTAGTTCTCCAGCAGCAGGTTGAATATTATAGTAGGAAAATTATATGTAGTTTTCTATTAGTGCTATATATAGCCTTCTTACACGACCGTACGCTTGTGTGTGATATGAAATGAAAGTAAAATCGTGAGAGAAAAGAGAGAGAAGCCATCAAAAAGAGTAAAAGGGGAGCTCAAGCATGGAATGGCTGGATATGGTTTGGCTCACTCACTCACTCTCTCTCTCGCTCACAAAAAGCAAGCAAAAAAACGCTCCATTACAAAATGTTATACAAGCCATGTTGTTTCCTGCACTATAATATGTATGTACAGTGTCTGTACTATAAAACTATAACGTCTTGGTGTAGTCGTCTCGTCTCTGTAGGAGTTTTTTTAGTACTCTGCTGCCTCTACTTGAAAAGTCTACTAGATTAACATTAGCATCCCTACACCACCCTCGCTGCTTGTTAGGTTCGCTCTGAAAAACTTTTTGTCCGGGTGTTTTTGCCATTTTATACCTATATATAGCGAGTGCAGAGTGTGTAGAGTCAAACTAGAGAGAAGGAACAAAAAACATATAGGAAAACACATAGTCTGGTAGCGGTGGTGGTGGAGGAGGGAGATGAGTGGAGAAACCACACAAGGAAGAAGAGACGGCATTGCAAGTTGCAAGCTAAGAATTGAAGAAAAAGAAGGGAGAAACTGAAAGCAACCAAGTTTTTGTGTACAAATCTAAAGCTTTTTGCTTTGCTTACACGGGTTTCTGCTTTTCAAGTGAATGTTTTTCGTTGAGTTTGGAAATTGGAATCGCTGAGAGATAGAGTCAAAGTAAAGCAGGAGAGTTCACTTCCCTTTTTCCATAATAACAAATATTCTATATCTACCTTGCTTTTGGCTTATCGTTTTCAGCTTGCTTGCTTGCATTGCAACAACACTGAATTTTTGGGTACATTTGCTTGCACATGACAGAGTATTGCACAAGGAGTATTAATGATTATCTGCTTTTATACTACTACCATCGCCATCATCAACAGTAAAGTCATGAAAAATGTATGGATGGATGAAACTACAAGCACCACTATCAGAAGAGTGAGAGCGAGAGACCAAATTCAAAAACAAAGGCATTAAAATACAATACATACATATGTTCCACAAATACACACAGTGTATAAACTAAAACAGAGCTTTTAATACAATAGGTACATTT
>JAQFZG010002506.1:0-16342 GCA_034695465.1 Entomobrya nicoleti
TAGGAATTAAGGTTAATTTAGGAAGTGGGAGTTTTTCCCACTTTAACTTTTATATTTTTGGTTATCCGCCCCTTATAAAACATACCCAAGAATAACTGTCAAATGAGTGAAACAATCGCATTACTTAACTCGCAACGTTCGCAAAAAAAATATTTACCTGGAACCCCATAACGTAATTGAAAAATTGTCCAAAACGTATATACACTAACATCAACTCACCAAAAAACAACCCCAATCATCATTCACCCGTTTAAAAAAAAAATCAAAAACCTCACGTTACCCAACTCAAATACCTCTTTCCCAGTAAATCACGTAAAAAAAAGAACTCATCCCAATTTTCCAGCTAAACTGAACCATCACGTCAAAAAAAACCGTATCCCTCATCACCGCATAGCCGTCGCCAGAACCATGATCCCAAACCAATTTATAAACATTTTTTACAAGTGCTTCTGAAGAAGTTAGTTTTAAAGGGACTTTGGGTTCTAAATTTGGGATCGATTTGTGTAAATTGTGGTGTAGTGTGATGCTCAATTTAGTTTTGTCTGTCGTCTGTCTCATCGCTTCATTTCTCTATCAAATTCCCTAGTACAAATTCGCATCAAAACTCGCCAATTAAACACATTTAACCATTTCTCACCACAACCAACTCCCCCCCATCCCCCACAAAACAATTCTCAATTCCCCCCAAACCCCAACCGCTCCCACGGTCCAAAAAACACAAACCCCCTCAAGCAACATCCACAAAAAAAAATCCCAAAAGTTCAAATTCTTGACCCAACAAGAATGCCAAAAACCCCTAAACAATCTTCAAGAAACCACCACCACCCTTCACATACACCCATAACCCACCATCCAACAAAAAAACGTAATGACCGTCGAGCGTCTCTCTCGTGTGTACACGTCGAAACGGTCGGATTCCCACAGGTTTCGTTACACACGACGACATAAAGCCCCACTCACGAAAATAAGATGCTCACATGAGGCATTCAACGGATCGTTCAAGATACATCATCACAAGAGATTCTTTTCTTCTCACACAACAAGAAAGTTAAAATGTCAAAGGTCAAGAATACATCAGTGTAGTCGAGATTTTTTATATGAGTAAAAAACGAGTTTTTTACACACACGCCCTTTTAAAATTATGGGTAAGCATCATTATCAGGATTGTGGTCGATTTTTTTTTTGGGATAATGTGTGGTGGATGGTGGATGCATGATGATTGTCGTGATGAGATGGGTTTTTGGTAGTTGGGGTTGGGGTGTGTGGGTTTTGTGTGCAGGGTTGTGTGATTGTGGGTTGTTATTAGGTTGGTGGTTTTGTGTACTTTTTGTTGTGGTTAAAGTAGCTAAATTGCGATACTAAATATTGAAAATGTTTTGAATATTTACTACTTAATTAAAATTAACAAATTTCGAAATTCAAAAGTTCTAAAATCACTTAAAATGGTACAATAAACAGTGACTCAGAAATTTCAAATTCCAAAAGTTTCGAAACTTTGTTTCATAAACTAAACCTGAACTACTAACGCGCAGTAAACAAATCAAATTTCAAAACATTTCGAATATAAATTTAATCGTTAACAATTTCAAAATTTTCAAAAAACCCCCAATCTATTCCTAACATCCAACAACAACAGTACACGTACACACACCCCCACCCCCCAACTGACACTAACCCCCATAAACCCCAAAAAAAAACGCTCCCACAAACAATCAACCGCTACCATATAAAGAACCCCATAAACGCACAAAAGAAAAAAAAATCCTCTCACTCCTTCACCACCAACACTTGACTCCTCTTCTTCTCTGAACCACAAAAAAAATACAAATATTTTAACCTGTTGAACACACGATGATGGACAAAAAAAATAATCTTTTTTCTCTCTCTCGTCTCAACTGTCTAAGGAAAAAAAAGGTATGATGATTGGGGAGACGGCGAGCGTTGTGTGTACATGTTCTTATACTTATATCAAAAAGAACCCTCACGAAACAAGAATTCTTTTGCGTGGGTTGAGACTGTGTACAAAAAATGAAGATGATGTTTTTTTACAGAGCGGTGGGGTGAGATGAGACGAGGATTTTTTTTTGGATTGGAATGTGGTGTGCATGCGATAGCGATATTACATGGGTAATTTGTGATGAGGGTTTTGGAATTTTTTGGGGTGGGATGATGAGTAGGTTTGGGATTTTTTTGGGCTACTGGGGTTTTGTAGTTGGCTTGTGATTTGGAGGTAATTTGGTGGAGTAACGTTACGATATTTTTGCGTTTTTTTTGACTTGTCACTTTGATCAGGTAAAGTTTTTGAAAAATATTCGACAGATTTGTTAGTTTTGAATCGAATTGGGATTTATGCAACAAGTGATTGTGATCGTATTAAGTTTTAAAGTCGCTATTCAATTAAATATAATTTAAGGATCAGGGCAGTCACCCAGTTTTATTGACTGTTATGCTACTTTATAGAACAGTACTTATCAGTGTACATAATGCATCAGCGACAAAATCAAAGTAATCCCATTTTTAAACCCAAACATACCTCAGTTTTTCAATAAATCTACAAAAATTATCATTAGGAATGGACTATTGATCATGATTCAAAACTACGATACTCGAACAACTCGATCTCGGTATGAAAACAAAGCCAATGCAATTAATTTAAAATGACAGCTATTTAGTCACAGAGTCATGCATGCATATACATAATGATTGGTATGCACCCGACACCAAAAAAATCTGCTATTGAAATCCAGATTGCGTGCGATTATTCGTTAGATTAGCTGTAATCTGTGCAACAAAGAGAAATTGTAACACCGAAAATTAATTTTTAAATCCAGAAACAACAGTTTGTGATAAAATTGACAATTTATTATTGATAATGATAATGGATCAATAAGCATGATTCAGACAAAATCTAGTGTTCAGAGTACTCAATCACGATATTTAAAAAAAGTCACAAAACACTCATCAATCCAAACTACGCGTACGAATGAATGTGTCTGCTTACAAAATTTACTCATGACAAAAATGCTTGCAGCATAATCTACCCACCACCCGACTCCAAAAACGAAATCTGTTACTTGGAGTGCATGCAAAAAAATACGAGCGTTTTTGTTAGATTAACATGTAATCGTTGAAACAAAGAGAAAGTCAATTCGAATGGTAAATTGATTTTGGTTTACCGTGAAAAAGTGGCAAAAATAATTCAGCTAATTGGTAATGAAAATCATAACACCCAAACTAAATTCCCATTCAAAATTAGATTCTAATAACAACTTTCCATCCAGTTTATACGCTATTTATAAACATCATGCTGCAGTTGCTCCTGCTGTACCTTAATATTTATCATTTCCCATGTAAACGACATGATAGCTGAAGATGAAATGTTACCCCAGAGACGCAGAGTATATCCGTGTTCTGTATTTCCAGTGTGCAACTCAGGATTTTCGTAGCATTTCAATTTACTGACCCACAGCTTATTACAGTTTGCAGTTTACGACTTTACGACTCGATTTATTTATCATTTCTTTAATGTTCAACCGATATCAATATGAAATGGTACAAGATTAGTTTAAAAAAATCCGTTACTCTTGTTACCCAGTAACCAAAAACTTTGTAAACAATCGCGCATATCACCAACTCTAAAGATCATTTACGTGTTACGATAAGAACCGAGTAACATGACTCATTCGTACAAATAAACCACCCAACCTATTTACCCAACACCTACATAACACTCCAGAATAACATGCAGTTTTCCAGTCTTTAACTCAAATCTAAAAAACGTTATTTCCTCATGATCAATGCTTTCAATTACATAATCATCCAATTCAATCATTTTACCTGTGACATACAACCCATACAAAAAAACTATTGGCACAAAACCATTAATGATGTAAATCCATCATCAACCAAATCATCTAAAATCCAACATTGACTTAAATAACATTGCAAATTGTGTAGCTGTAACAAATACGATTCTTAATCACACACCGATCCAAACACACCACTTCCAGAAACCCCATCCACACAAAAAAATCAATCAACCCAATACCCTATACTCATCCCTTTCCATTTCTCCACAGCTCATAGCTCACGTATACTCACAACCCCATACACACACACGTTGCAAATTAACCCAAAACAACCACATCACTCCTCACAAAAAAATCCAATCCACCACAATCCCAAAAAAAATCCTCACCTCACTCCCAATCCACCATCCACTCGAACCACATCGCTCTCTCGTTCTCTCAAAAAAATGCAAACATAACATAAACACAGGCACAACCATATAATGCGCATCCAACAAACAACCCCATCGAACCAACCTCAATCAACACCCTCACGGTCCTCATCCACTTTATCCCGGTACTACTCATCCCCCGTGTCCTCGTTCTACCGTGTCAGGTCAGGGTCATCCCAGGCGTTTGCTAACGTGACAAACTACTACGGAATGGCAGCGACGGCTACAGCTACTCATCATCAGTATACTACGGGGGGGACGAGTTCGGGGTCGGGGTCGTCTTCGAGGGAGTACTACTGTCAGTTTTGTCAGAGGAGGTTCAACAAGAGCTATAACCTCATGATTCACGAGCGGAGTCATTTTGAGGACTCGTTTGTTTGTGATGTTTGCGGCAAGGGGGGGTTTAGGAGTAGGGATCTGTTGAGGCAGCACAGGTCAGTGGAGCATTTAATTATTTTCACTTGTCTTTTTACTCAACAGGTCATCTAAACAAAATAATTCTCCAATTTAACTAACCACAATTTTAAATTTTTCTCTAAAGGTCTCAACACTCCCCCGGCGGCTCCTCATCATCCTCCACCTCCTCCTCCTCATCAATCTACTAGCCAACCCCCACCAAGTCATCCGTTACACCCGTGCAATACACCAACTTGACTACCCCCCGTGAAACCTCCCCAGTGACTAGTTCATCTCGATTCACCCCGAAACCACCGCATCCACAAAAAAAAACTCTCTACAAAGTGTATAGTAAATAGTGCGCGTGTGTATCTCTGTCAAGTATTTTTACCAGATTTTTATGTTTTCTTATTGATCTCTTGTGTTGTTTTTTTTAAATGTCGTTTGTGTGGAAAAATAATTATTTAGGTTATTGTATATAAGATTGTGAGTTATGATTGTATATACGGTTACGTGTATGATAGAGTTTTTTTCGGATTTTTTTTTGTATATAAAAGCGAGTTGTATGTGATTAATTTTGAGTGTTTTTTGGGTTTATTTGTGGGGTGATTTGGGAATTTTTGGGGTGTTTGCATATTGGGGTTCATGTGTTGTTGGTTTCATTTTTTTAGGAAATTTGATGAGAAATTTGCATGTTGCCATGGATTGCATACTTTACTTTTTACATGATCAGCATGGATTTGTGAAACTGAAGAAATTTGTTGGTGGGGAGGTTATTTGTGCATACAGGGTTTTCACTTTTTTTTTGAGAAATATTCCGAGATGGAGAAATTTGATGCCAAATTTGCATTCATATTGACGCATATTTTTTTAAAGGTTGATGATATCATGGAGTCGTGTCACCATTCGGTTGTTCGGGGAAAAATATGATAAATTTGCATGAAATTGACGAGATATGAAATTGCCACGGGAACTATTTTATAAAGCATACAAATTTGAGACTTTCAATTATTTTGATGACTGCATGAAAAAGTTAACCACACTACAAACAAACATGTTGTTTTGACAACAAATTTTATCAACACATAAGTATGAATTAAACCCGCATTCTACTTTGACAAAAATTCGCATAAAAAATACAAATCTTCTCACATCCCCCCGTCACAATCTCATAAATTGCTACAATTACTCGAACAAAAACACAATTACCAGAGAGCAACCCCCAAGCGCATCTCATCTCACCCCAAGAAAAGGCACACGCCAAAAACCAACTTGTTCATTCCACATTAGCATATCGTTATTACCTATCCACAACTTTTTATACACTGTAATAACTATATATTAAGTTTAATATATTCCTTTTATTCATGCGTTCCCCTTCTCTTTTTTTCGTCAAGTTTATTATCTCCTTTGTGTGTATTTTTTTTGATGATGCGCTTAAGTGTGAGTCAAGTATTTTCGCTTTGAAGATTTTTTGGATGAGATTGTTTTTTTTTTCATCTTTGTGTTGCTTTTTTGTGAAGTGCAGTGTGAAGTGAGTGAGTCGTCGTGCTTGCGCGTGTTTGTGTGGGTTGTCAGCGGCAGATTGGATTGTGACGTTTTTTTTATGGTTTAAGGGGTTGTAGGGGTGAGTGGAAGGGGTAGGCAGGTTTGTATTTAAAAGATGTTGGACGTTCTTTTGAGTCATGTCCTGACAATTTCGAAATTTTATAGGTTGATGAGATTTAATAAAAAAGTAACTCGCGATATTTAAGGAACAGTCGGTTAGTTATGTAATGAATGGAAAATTTAAAATTGTAAAAATTATTGGTCAGAACTTTTACGTTCTTCTGAGCAAGTACTAAATTTAAATGAAGTATACAAGATATTCACCAAAAAAGTTAATTTGTAAGTAGTTAGATTCGTAAATTTAAACCCCGTAATCATTTGAGATGAATTCTCTGAATTAAACTGTCAAATAAACGTAATTTAAAACCTGCGACTAAAAAACCCACAACGTATTTCTATAATTTCGAATTTCGCCAAACCTATGTAATAAATGTAAAAATTAAAATACTAAACCTGAAATTTGAAAACTACAAAGTTCTGACCAAAAAAGTCCATTTTGCAAGTTGTTCACGCCGTTAAATTTTAAAACTTACTTATGTTTGTTCAACGTGTTGGTAGATTAAGGTGATTGATTGGAGTTTGTATTGATTCATAAGTGTAATTAAACTCTACTATTCACACAATCCAAAACCACCCACTCTTGAAACCCCCACCCCCCAAATTTCAAAAAGTCCCAAATTCCCCCAAACCCGCACTCCACTCACCTCTAAACAAACACAAAAAAAATATCCCCATAAGCTACACACCAGACACGAAAAAGCAAAAAAAAATCACATAACTTCAAAAAAGGAATCTTCATCATCCCATATCTCGTCGTGGGAAATGGGCGTATATATAAAAAACCATATACACACGTAAAACACAAAACCCCAACTCTACAAAACATTCTTCTCTTCAGGGTGGTCAGAAATTTATCGACTCGATAAGAATCTCATACCAAAAAAAAACCATCACCATTTTTTACACATAACCCTTTCCCCAAAAAAAATCTCCATCACCCTCAAGCTATCTTCACAATGTTAAAGGAAATGTTATGCAAATGTTACTTTGATGTTGTAATTGCATCAGAATACCCCAAGAAAAACTCATCTCGTACACTAAACCCCGTGGTGGTCCTTATACACGATATCACTACAAGATAACGCGACATTACGCCCAAACGGATAATCTCTACCTTGTTGACTTTACAAATTGGAGTTTTATGTCGATGTGTGTGTTTATTACCGGCTGGGTTATTTTGGATGAGGGGACAGGTGTGTGTGTGTTCCTTTCTCTGGTGACAAAAATTGTAATACGAGTGTCGTGTGTGTGAGGTCGTTAAATGGGATTGAGTTGTTTTGGGTGTTGATGATTATGAGCGTTTAATTATTGATGGGGAGGGGGGGTTGTGAGGAGATTGGGTGATTGAGGGATTGTGAGTTATGGGGAATGGATTTGTTTTGGGGAGGAAGTTGATGCTGCTAATTTCAAAATGTTTAAAAAAAATATAAATCAAGATGATTCTAAACACGAGTTTTATTATGAATATTGTACAATGATTTTGGTGGTATGCAAAATGATTCGTATAAAATGTGTTTTGTTTTGGTTTGGTTGGTTACAGCGTCATGTTTCAATATGATAGTTTGTTAACATTTCGAGACGTAAAGAACGAACGCATGACATGGTTTAATTAACAATGATTTTACGGTTGTTTGCTCTGTTGATTAATATGAAAACGTAATTTCACAAATCAAATGATGAGAATCGCTAGTTTTTATGCGAAATTGGAATAAACGTTGTTGTTTGGGACTAGCTTAACATTACTACGTAACAAACATGGTTTGGGTTCCGTGTTACATAGCACGGGTTTAAAAAAAACGTGTAGATTCCTTTCAATTGATTTGAAGTCATTTAATGACAGAGTATTCTTCTTACTGTTAGGATGAATCGATGAATCGCAACGCTGGAGAAATCATACGTCATGAAACCGCACTTGTCAATACTTCCCATGCATTAACAGCACAGATCATTTATGACCACTATCGCTTGTTTTATGTCTATGATTACGTTTGCTCATGAGAATCCGCTACAGTGATTCTTTTTTTGACAAATTTCGCGTATTGGATTTTACGACGGTGAGTTTTATGACACTGATTGTCTATGTGAAAGAACATCGGGACACGAGTTAATGAAAAAAGTCGTGTATACGAAATCTGGTCTTTTCACGAATTTTATCAAACTATTCGGTTGAGTACGTACGAATGAGATGGAATGCTGAATGAATGATTATAAAGGGATGGAGTTGTTTCTTTGTCACGGTGAGTCCAATCTTAAACGGAATTTAATTGCGAATTAATTTTAAAACGGTGTTTTGATCAAGGGTTTTTATTTAATTAAAATACAATGCAGGCATGCTACTACCAACCCTACATTAACAACCACGAAATAATCCACAAACACCCGATGCTAATTAAAACACACCAGCTTAAGCTACCTATAAATAAGCACGTGCTACGAAAACACGCTTCAAACAATTCAACATCAAACTAAACTTACCCATGCATGAAAAACTTCAAACGCATCAAATCGATCACCACTAAAAAAAACGCAAACCCACCCACACAATTCCCAAATCACCCCAAACCACAACAACCCGTAACAAACACACATCTCGCATATTTTCACGCAACGCTCTGACTCACCTTCACCACAAACCTGTCAAGACAAACATCACAGTATCCTGTCACATCCACGTGTTTTGCCAAATATCAATAAGCTGCTAATTTATCAGCATGCTATGCCAAGATCAGTAAAGAGCTAACCCAACCACACCCACTCAGTAACCAAAAGTAACGAAAACCCCCACTGGCATTTCCAGCTACCTGGAAGATTTTTACATCACCAAAAGTGGCTCGTCTTTAGCTAATCCCCGGAAATCCGTCCTCGAAATCATTTCGTACACGTATGTGCAAACTCACAAGTTAAACATCCGCAGAAAATATGAGATCGTGATAACTTTATGACGAGTCGAAAATGTAAAGTATGTAATATTCGTCAGCATCTCAATTCAATACGAACAAGTACAAATTTATATGCACCCGTGCTCATTGTACCCCCAAGTGAATCCGTCATTTATCAACCCAAGTTAGAATCCAAAATCAATGCAAAATATGTACTCCCGTACGGTAACCCAACCCCCAGTTACCTGAAATACATGCAACCCCAATCTGCAAACCCAGGATAATATGCAACAAATGCTGCATCCCAGCATGTTCTAAACCCAAGATGCATGATGCTCCAAACCAAAACAGATGTATGAAAACTCCACTTTCACGAATTAACCCAAAACAAGTCAAATTGACATGTACCCGATAACACAAAGTGACCAAGAAATACATGCAACCCCAATGACCCCAAACTGCAAACCCAGAAAAATATGCAACCAAAATTCCAATCCTCCTTTAAACCCAAAATCATATGAAAGATGCTCCAAAATATACAGATGCATGAAAACTCCCCAAAAATGAAATGCACAAAATCCCAATACGCAACACACACCACACAACCCAAAAAAGAATTAACGCCCATCCCAACATCACGCAACTACACGACCAAGTACTTTATTAACACTATAAACATCCGCAAAATAATACAAAAAAAAATCTTTGGCACAACACCCTCCACAATAAAAACCCCCCTCTACTTCTTCCCCTCCCTCAAATTATTAATAATATCATTAATCAGAAACCCCATCTTCCCCCTCTTCACCTCCCCCCTCCCCTCAATCTCCTCCTCCCTCGTATACCCACTCTCCCCATCCTCATCCCTCTCATCAAACCCCCTCTCCCCCTCAACATCAATAACCCCATTCCCCCCAACACAATCCTGAGAGAGCACGTGCCTCCTCAGGTCACAGTTCCTCCGGAACACCTTCCCGCAAACGCAGTCGTATGGTTTCACGTCGGTGTGGGTTAACAAGTGGGTTTTTAGGTTGGAGCGTTGGTTGAACGCTCGAGAGCAAATTGTGCATTTGTGAGGGGACTCGTCCATGTGGAGGATCTTGTGGACGGCGAGGGTTCGGGATTGGCAGAATCCCTTTCCGCACTCGGTGCATTTGAATGGCTTCTCTTTGCTGTGGATGTATCTGTTGGGTAAACAAAATTTACTTATAAGTATGTTTTTTCAGGACAATTTAAACACAAATTTACACAAATCAATCAAACATGCAAAATCTTAAATAATTTTAATCCCCAAAAACACCCACCTATGATCCCTCAAATGATCCTGCCTCCTAAACGCCTTCCCACAAATGTCACAAGAATACGGCCTCTCATCCGTATGAGTCCGCTCATGAATCAACAAATTATAGCTCTTCGTAAACTGCCTATTACAGTATTTACAAATAAACTGCTTCTTCGGCCTCGAGCTCCTCTTCCCCGTCCCCCCAACAACCCCTTTACTCTGCACCGCCGGCACCACCACCTTCTTCACCTCCCTCTGTCTCACATTCCCCCTCTTCACCTCCACGTTACCACTCACCCCCGTCTGCCCCCCAACAACCTTCCCAACACAAGTCGCCGTCGCAATCCTCTTCAGCTCCTCAACACTGTACAACCCCACCGGAGGTGGATTATGAACACCCCCAACCTGATGCCCAACACTCTGGGTAACTGGGCTACTCGCCCCTGTTGTCGCAGCAGCAGCAGCCAACCGATTCAGATAGTATGTTGCTGTGGCAGCCATCAACAGATTAAAGTTGGGCAAAGGAGAGTCCTGCTGTGTTACAGGGGTATAGGATACTGGAGGTGGTGAGCTACTCCTCCTCCCCCCACTACCACCCCCACCCCCAGAAGCTTGCAAAAACTGTCTAATCAACATACTCTGATGCAACTCTGTCGAGTTGACAGGAGGAGGTGGCAACAACAACCCTTGAGGAACATTCCCCCCAAACCCCCCACCAATCTGATGAAACTGAGGAAACAACGACCCATACAACTCTGGGTTCAACGCCAACCTCCCCGTATGGTGTATCTGACCTGGTGGGGTAAACTGATGAGATCGTTGTCTTTCGTGTGTCATGGTGATAATCCGCCTACTCAAAAATGGTAAAAATTCAAAAGTGTCTCTCGAGCAGCATCAATCGACTCTGCTCCCGTTCAACAGCTACTCTAGAACTGGTAGAAACCCAGCTACTGACTCGACTACGCTACCAGTAAAAAAAAGTAGGAAAAAAATATCCTTTTTCTTGTGTGTGTATTGTGTATCGTTGCTCCTACATTTCAACATTACGATTTTTTTCGTTGGTTATACCAGCAGGAGTGGTAGGAATAACAGGAGCAACGAGATATAGAATGCAGGAGCAGCAGTACACTTTTTTGTACGCTCTTGTTTTTTTTGCTGGGATGAGGAGTTTGAAGTTTTTTATGTAGAGGATTCAAGGTGTAGTGTATCGGAGCTACTTAAGGTGCTACTTTCTTTTGGTACGGTTTTATACGTGGGGGTATATACGCTTCTGGTTTGGTGCTTACGAGGGGTGGTTGTTGTTGGTTTGGTGGAGTTTAGATGGGAAGTTTAGATGTATGGGTATTTTGTGGTTTGGTGATATTTGATGTACCAAAGCAATTGGTGTGATTGTGTGAAATTCCGTGTTATGATATGGGTTGTAAATTTAATTTTAAACAAAATTCGTGATTCTGATAATAAATATGGAAATAAACGAAACAAACTTGCGATTGAGATCGGCACTGAAATAGCCACTGGAGTTGTCATGCGGAAGAAGTTTTGGTTTTGTTGTGCATGTTGGTTGGTAATTTTAAAAAATAATAAATTTTAAAGTAAATTTTTTTGACATCAAATTTTTATTACAATTTTAGCTAAAATAAAGTAACTCATATAAATTCCAACTCATTAATTTATTGTGATTTTAAGCTAGCACATTTGATCACCATAACACTTTTTCGAAATAGCTGAATCAAACATTTAGTTATGATAGAACTAACTACTAACCGGATGCTTTTACACACAAACACAAAAACATTTAATTCATTATAATTCACCCTCCAAAACTCCCAATCCCCAAACAACCACTCCAACCACCCCCCTCGTCAGCCAAAAAAACCAAAACACGCAAACGATACAGCAACCCAACCAAACAATGCTAGTCTCGTCAACACACGCTCCTGTGAACGCTGCTCCTGCTACGCTTCCTTACACATAACGTGTATGTTTCTCCCTTTACCAAAAAAAATCTGTACAGCTTCTTCGGTAATCTCTCTTCTCTGCGTGTATCGCTTTTCTTGGTGTGGAGGTGGATTACTTGTAAGGTAGCTTAACGTGTTTTTCTTATAGCTTCTTTTTTATTCTGTACTGGGGGGTTTTGAGATGGGGATGGGGTGTTGTGGGTGGGTAACGTGGTTTAAGGTGATTTTGGGTGGGTTTATGGAGGGGGGATGGAGGGGTAGTGGGTAAGGGTTAGGGTAAGGGTAAGTGACTTGCAGGGTTTTTAGCAAACGTAAGGGGTCGATTCTCAAGTAGCCCCGGGTTTTTTTCAGTTGAATGAATTTGATGACTGGTTAATCGGGAAAAATGACTTGAATGGTTGTTAAATAGTTGAATCGTACGAGTTTGGATCACTTATCACAGTTTCCAAAACCAAGACGGTAAACATAAACCGAACTTGCTCAGTTTCGTATCGAATCATAAACACGATCTACCGATCCTCCTCAGTAAAATCTGTTTGAAGAGTTGGGTAGCAGAAGTACACGATTGACAGTTGCAGCGACAAATGTAAAATGTCACTCTTGTCACAAAACCAATGATGTACAACCAATTACCGTAATACGTTTTGTAACGCGTACGTGATTTAAATATGTAAGTGTAATTAGCACTAAAATGACCACGCTCATGAATGTACGGTCATTTAAATGCAAAATGCTATTTAGCAAACACGAACTAATATTATGGAAATGTGACACTTTAAAAGTCAACTCGACTGAAGTTGTGAAGTTGAGTTAATACGATAGCGCTTCTACGATATACCGCACGACTTGAATTCATAAATTTCAAACCACAATGTTATAAGAAATTGCAAATCAATCCGACTGAATTACGAAGATGTGACATGACAAGTTTGAAAACGATGGATATTACACTGAAGAGCTTGAATGCCGTAACAAACTATAATTGAATTTTGCACTCAAATTACAATTGCAAACCAATTAGCAAACGGTGTTACTACGCACGTATCTAAAACATTAAACACCCGCATTCCATCAACCCCGTTTCTCAAAATTTACTTACAAATCCCTAAAATCACACCTAATATTTTATCAAAATCATACGTATTAATTCCCAATTGTATCAAAACGCTTTAAACAACCTAAATTTGTAATAACCCACTCCACTCACCAAGAAAAATATATTCCACATTTCTGTTAGTTGTAAGATTTCTGTGAAAATCACGATTTATCAAGTTTTTTAAACTTAGCATCCCAGTGCATATTCGTTTAACCATATTTTGTACATGAAAAACATCTTTAAAATTCCACCCCAACAAGATTTGTCCAAATTCAGGAAACTTTTTTTTTACATCAAATCATTTTTAACGATAAAGTGTTGATACGCTTAAAAGTTGACTATTCCAACCCCCTGCATCTATTTTAAACGCATTTCAGCACATGAGATACATTCGTACTAATTGAATAGCGATTTGTATCCAAGCTCGAAAGATTAAAACCAGTGACCCAATAGACAACTAGATTACGTATCCAACCCCATCACCCAAATACGACGTTTGTATAATTAACATAACATTAAACGGTGCATAAATTAACTCAGCAACCACGCTACTCTTCAATTCTCAAACACCAACACGTTTCATTTCCCTCTGCGATTGAGTAGCGAATCCTGGAAAATCATCTTAATTTACCCAAAATTCCACAAAATCAACCCCCTTCTAAATAAAAGTGAACGCATAACCGTACAATCTAACTTTCGAAAACCTAGCATCCCAACCCATACAAGATTAATCTTGAGCCATTCTTCAATTCCTACAAACCATGTACAAAAATCTCACCATCAAAATCATCAATTTCTTTAACCAATGTTCACATTCTCTGGTCACGTTACATATTTCATCACATGAGATACATTCGTACAACTTTGATAGCGAAACTAAAACTAAAAAACGGCGAGACAAGAGAATATAGTAATGAGTAAACAAATCTACTCGTCAATTACCAAAACCCATTTAATTTCCCCCAGCGATTAAGTAGCGAATCCTGGAAAATCATCTTAATTTACCTATCCTCATATGTTACCTAAAAATTCAACTAAATTTTAAACAAAACCATAAACATTTTAATATACTCCAACCCGTTTATGGGGTTTAAAATGAACCCCATGATTCTGTTAACTTTCGAAAACCTAGCATCCCAACCAATACTAGATTAATCAAAAGACATTCTTAACACTTCTTAACACAATTCTTCAATTCCTACAACCCATGTATAAAACTCTCCATCAAAATCATCAATTTTTTAACCAACCAATATGCTCACACGTTAGCAATTTCAATATTCTAACAACACTACCAATTTTTACCCAAACACCCCCCAATCATCATTCCCCGACATCATCCCTATTCCAAATTCCCAAAAAATCAAAAAAGTACATCCCAGTAACAAATCGATCCCCATAAACCCCGGAACTCAAAAACCATCACGAACACAAACTCATCACACACAATACCTCCATCACCACCAACTCTCACAAAAAAAAAATCTGCATACCAAAAGAAACCCCACACACCCAACCCCTTCCTCCAAAAAACCAACCCCTTCTCACAACCACTCCACCAATAAGCTTCACACTCGCTCGTGTATGGCTACAACCTTATGCTGAATTTTTTTTTGCACAGGTAGCGTAAAGGGTTGGTAGTCACGATCAACTTTTTTATCGTGTGAGTTTAACGTGAGGATATGTGCGAGTGGCTGGCTTACATGGTTAAAGTATGAGCGATGAAAATTTACAGCAAAGTTGAGTTGGGGAAAAAACTAGTACAGATTGGTAGTTTAATATGAAAATGTAGGATGAGGAATTAAACGTTAGATTTGCATACGATGGTAAAACACAGACATTCATAAACGAACATTTAAAAAACAAATTACTCTGCAAACCAACCCATGAAACTAAACTCTGAATTCCGCAAAATGGTAACGTAGTTAATTCACAACGTAGTACATACAATATAGTGCAAACACAAAAAAATTGTAGGTTAACAAAACCCACATACTCGTCAACACAAAGATCCCAACATAAACACGACAACTCCCACCATCTACACCACACAACTCAAACTCAGACATACTCACGATCGTAGTCCGTGGACCGTGGTATAGATGGGTCTAAAATCACTCGTACACGTAAAATTACGTAACGATAATGTGCGCCTAACTTTGTTAATCCAGCAGTTAAGATTACAAGTTTACAACCTCAACGTATTACGTGTTGACATCAGACATCTACGCATGTCATAATACACAGTGATAATGAACATGAAAAATTTGGAACATGTGCATCAATTATAGATCTGCTACCTTTACAACATTACGAGTGATTCCATATTAACTGAATCAAAACTGGATGTCGTTTATAAGAGAAACATAAAAACTTGGTCAGATATGCATACATATCTAACAACATAACTCTTAATTTAACAATGAACTTTAATTTGACGTTGACATTTCTGATATACTTTTCATGTTACTTTAAAATTCAAAGATTTGTGATAATTGTTCGATTTTAGACACCCACTCGTTCAGTATCTAGAAAATATTTTTAAAGCATTACAAAATCAAAACAAGATGATAATCAAGCAGTATGCATAATGCCATGCATTTTATCCTTGCTACATAATATCGATCTTCAAAATCCAACCAATAAAAATGAAATTCATACCCGGAATATATAAGATCGTAATTACCAACTTATGCTACACGAGCAGAACGCCCGAAAACTAAAGTTTTCGATAAAACTACCTAATGCTAAAATCGGACCCCTTCCCCTACGTTACACTTTTTTATCAGTTTAGTACAGGATACTCCACCTAACTTAGGGTGC
>JAQFZG010002507.1:0-16341 GCA_034695465.1 Entomobrya nicoleti
ATACAAGTTCACAAACAAAGATAACAAACAAAACTTATTCAAATCTTGAATTAAATTAACAAACTTGGGAACATACTGCTAAGCACAATTTTCAACTATGGCTTAAACTGAAATCGAATATTTTTTACTTATTATGTTCCATGCGAATACAATAAATTTGCAATATCGATCTGTGATACTACCACGTTGGTAAGGATCAGGTATTTAAATATTGCCGGGCACAAAAAGTTAAATAACTTTAAGTTGCATTCGTGTGAATCCGGACAGTTGAGCTGTTCATGCACTTCGTTTAATCTGTATTTTAGCAGAAGTGACATTTTAGAGTCCAAGAGAAGTCAATCCAACACTGGTTACCAAGGAGACACTTATCCTGGGTTTTGTTGACCACAAACTAAACTTTCATAAGATAACGATAATTAAAACAAAGCGGCAGTCTTCTTACATGTATGTTCTCACAGAAAAAAATATGCTTGTTTTAAAGGTAATATTGCTCCTTTGTTTTAATATTATCTTTAACTAGTCCATAGCAATGCAATTAATTGGAAGTACTGTCCATTATATTGAGTATGAGGGCAACACGACCAGCTTGTATGGATTTTTTGAAAGGCCGGACCGGAAAACAGGATTGTAATTGTGAGCAAGTCTTGTTAAGTAAAAGGTTAGTTTAGTAGTTGTGTCAACATAGTTTTAGTACTAAAGTACCAATAACCCAATATAAATGAAAGAGGTCAGAAATTTTATAGTCGGAATGCAAAGGTGTTGAGCTCGGAAGTTTCCAAAAATATGCAGTTATTAGGCAGCGAACAAAGTTGATATATTCCTGCACTCAGTAAAAAACCGTATTTTAATTTTAAAGAGTAGTGGTGTGCCAAATATATATTGCTGAAAATGTCTGCTTTTGCTAAGCTTCAATAACCACAAGTTTTCAAATTGAAGAAAATCCATTGACTGATGACATTTGAAATGTATTTTATCGCAGCAAGTTAAATATCTCCAATTCTATACCAAAATCAGTTGGGTTTTGGGGAAACTAAAGACCTTGTAAGCTGCACGAGCAAAAGTTGTTCTGAACAGAGCTAAACAAAAAGCGTAGCAGACTGACGCTATTTTCAGTTTTGAGGTGGCGAATTCACGTTAGGATAAATTACAAGCATGTATTACACACCATAAAAGTGGACAGCTTGTAAAGAGGTTTGGTTTAAACCAGTAGCGGGTCAAACACGAGGCTAATCAGGTATGTGTCCTGAATAAAAGAAGTAAACATTTTAATTATTCATCGATATGCTTATTTTCGTATATCTATTTAACCAAAGTGCTACCTTTTTAACATTCGCTTTGGACACGCTTACATATATCTCACATGCAATATTTCCAATTATTTTTAATATACTCTTCTGCTACTGTCTAAGCATTAGCAAGCATCGCAGCAAGCGCTAGAGAAGAAAAACAAAATACATAACTGTCCTCCTTGGTTAATTGCTTTTAGTTTTTGTCATTTTATGTATGTTCTACATTCCTTAAGACAAAGTGCTTTCAGAGCTCACTTACTAATAATGTTCAAAAAACAACTCCATTTCAGGTCATCCGACTAACAAGTTATACACCTCAAGATACCAAGCAAAGCAAAGACACCGCTTAATAAATATTAAGCTGATTGTATGGTATCATCAAGTGAATACAGACAAATGAGCTTTTCCTGCATTTCCACAATACGTGGTCTAACCTAGTTCAGAAATAACAACATGGAGACCAACATAAACCTATCGAAGGGTGGATGCCAAAGAACAAGTAGCAATTTTTCTGTGTATGGTCGACTCTAAACTTACACTTACGAGGCAATGATGATAACAACCTAGTAGTTGTTTTTTGACCTGCAAGCTTAGCTAGAAAAATATTTTTATTTTTCAAAGAGATTTTACAAAGAGAGATTACATTTTGATTTAACTTTTAATTAGTCCACAGCGAAGCCCACTACTAACTAGTAAAATTATCGTTTGAAATCGGTCCGAGCACAACACGAGCAGCTTGTTATTGCTAGGTCCATTTAAAAGAAATATATGCGCTTAACGAACGAATGCACACAAATAAATGGGAAATAAGTTAATACTTAATTGCAGAGGACAGAAAAAATACACTTACGACATAATGATAAACTATTGTTTAAAAAAACCTGACATTTTATAATCCTCAAACCTTCGCTTTGATTCGCTTATTCCGTTCGAGCTACAATATGCGGAATTTCAGGATTTTTTAAAATAAAGTTACTTATGTCAAAAAGTTTTAGCTTGCTAACTTAAGTTTGTAAAAAAAATATTTATGAATATTCCAATATAATATTGAATTAGTCAACAATTAGTTTTTCCTACATTGCTTGCTTGCTTAGATATTAAAGTAGATGGTCAAGGTTTAGCTTTAAAATATTTCATGGTTAACCACAAAATCAAGAACGATAATTCGATATAATAAACTCTAAAAATTATTTGATTCAATGCATATTCTATAATACTACTGGCTACTTGACTAACTAACTCACTTGGATTAAAAATATAATTGAGTAACAAAAAACGCTTGGGTAACTCTTTGAATAGTCATAGTTATTAATATTAATTATTAAATTCACAAAGTTACTTAATTGTGGTTAATAAAATTTAATAAGTGCTGTTTTGAGTTGGTGGGAGCTTGAAAGCTGGACAAGCGGACAAGTGACGTGGGTGGTTTTGGATATCTCAGAAAATGAATCCCTTCACGTAAGTTAAGTTAACTAAAGTTGAGTTAGTTGTCGGCTTTGTTGTTTGAGTTGTTTAAATGTTTAATTGAAGTTAACTGAAATTACATGTGAGCAAGTTAAGTGAGTGAGAGCTGAAGGACGGTGACGGGATAACTAAACGGGACGATGAGTACAGGGATATTGCTTGGCTGTTTATTGGAGCTCCTCCTTATCAGTTAACTGCTAAGTGAGGAGGATATAATTATATAATTACTGTATTTATTAAGTGTGGGGAAATAGTTAAGATTAACTTGATAAGAGACAAGGCCTCCTGGAAATGAAGCGGATTTGGATTTGTGTGTTGATGAAGACCACAAGTCGACCATTTTGGATGTGGATAATTTTAATGCAATCAAGCTGATTATTTAGCTTATTATTTAAATTTATAAAAAAATAAATCTCATTGTCGTAATTAAATAATGAACTTTAAAATGTTGATTGGTATTGGAAGGAACCATCCGTGAGGATCATGTAAGATGCCTGACTACAATGATAAGGTTGAGGACCTCACAAGGGATTTATGGACAGAGGTATGTGTGCCAACTTTGAAAACATTTGTGTATGGAGGTGGCCCTTCCAGAAACCTCAACACCAGGTGGTGGTGGTGGAAGAAGTCACGGACTTCCCTTTTTAATTATAATTAATTCATCCTTTTTATTAATCACTTGTTTCTAATTATTTATTTATAATTTTTATTTATAATTATTTCTTTTTAATTATTTTATTACAATTATTTATAATTATTTATTTATAATTATTTATTTTTAAACATTCTATATAGACACGTGGGACTGGACTGTAATTGTAAGAAAATGTTTAAAAATAAATAATTATAAATAAAAGTTATAAATAAATAATTATAAATAATTGTTTACGTAAGGCCATTAAATAATGTGAGGCCATTTTCCACGTGTCTATATAGACACGTAGCGTGTCTTTATAGACACGTAGCGTGTCTTTATAGACACGTAGCGTGTCTAAATAGACACGTGGTACTGGACTGAATTATTTACAATTATTTATTTATCATTCATTGTTAATTATTTATTTTTAATTTTTTTTATTTATTTATTTTAGTTATGTATTTTTATTTATTTATTTTTAATTAATTATTTTTAATTACTTATTTTTATTTACTTTTGATACATTTAAAATTGTTTTTAATAAATTGTTTTTATTTCCTTTTTAGGTTTTTTCTGTTGTGACTTTAACTGTTTATGTTTAAATGTTTATTATTTTTTATCAAATGTTTATTTCTATTTGTTTTATTTCTTAAAATTAATCATATAGTATGTTTTAATAAATAAAAGCCGAATATAATAATTAATTAACAACATTCAATAAAAATACTAATTAACTCATATTTTTTAATTCGTTGGCCCTCTTAAAGTAAAAAAAATGGTTTGTACTTTAAACAGTTATTAGGTGGCAAAATAAAAAGTGATTTGGTGGTGGTGTTGGTATTTAAAAAGAAATAGTTTACCTGTTTGTGGTGGCGATGATGACAGCACCAACAAACAATGCCTTGGGAATGTAGAACAATAGTTTTCCCAGATACGAACAATCAATTAAATTCATTATTTTAAATAAATATTTATCTAAATTACTACACATTTCTTTGTCATTCCATTAACTTCTCCGCCATTTTGCACTTTTTACACTTGATATGGTTGACTACAAAAGCGTAGCAATTACACCAATACTCAATTACAAAAACAACCAGCCACAATATAACTATCAGAAAAACTAAAAGATGAACAATTACATTCACTTCCTTTTCAGTACCAAACCATCCTTCTAAGATTTACAACTCCTAGCAATACATAATTCATCTGCTATCTACGCAACATTTGCTAATAAGTATTAACAGATGATTGTGGCATTACGTCTATTGTAATTACATTGTTCACTTCTTCACTTAATTTAAAAACAGACCGACCACTATGTCTCAAAACTTTAAATACCGCACTTAAACATATTTTGTAAGAAAAAACGATTTGGTTTCTTCGTGATCTGCTCGAAATATTCTCAACAAGAAATACACTCAGGGATAGCAGAAGGCCAGTGGCAGGAATCAGAGTGAGAACAACAACTGCCGTTTTACTTCCACCAATTTCAGATGTAACATTGTGTATATTTAAGGACGTGAGTCTTTTTACATGAACGTTCGTTTTTAAAACAAGGGAAAATTCATGATGCTTCTGCCACCACTCAAATATACCAGCTTCAAAAATATATCTTGGCCTATAATATGAGCTTGGTGGAAAATATCCCCTGAACAAATACCCCGAAAACTTGTCAAGTACATTTTCTTTGCCAAGATAACTCGGTTTGCCCTGCTGCTTCTGAATTGTGTGAAGTTTTATTGCCTCTGGCCTTTGCAAAATCATTGCGGACTTTGTGCACTTGTTCATATGAATATTAAGAATTGTGGAAATATTTTCATCATATCCTTGTCCAAAATCTGGCAACATTGCCGAGTTGTTGATGTATTTCCAAATCTGCTTCGATATTTCGTCTTTAAAAAAGTTTAAACTCCATGCCGATGTGTCGTAGGGCCTAAGCATGTTTGTAAGCTCCAGCCATAATTCAGAAACTAACGGCAACGCCTCATGCGAGCTTACAGCGCCATATTTCTGATGCAGGTTGACAAGTTCACTAATATTATAGTATGCAGCATTTAGTGAAGTTTCCAAGTTATATCTACGAGTGTAAATGTTAAAGTGATTTTGCTGTAGCAATTCGAAAGTGTCAAATTTGACCAGTGGAGGTTCTGCTGTCAATCTTGTCACGTTGTCTCCCTTGTAAACCGTGCTTAAGTACAACCACCAACTTGGAATAGCGAGCAGACAAAAGAAGAATGAAGCATTTCTCGACTTGCGGGCAGCGGCATCTAGCAAACTGTTGGGCTGGTCTAAAATTGACGAAAACATGAAAAAATTGACTTCAAAAAGAGATGCACTTGGTTTTTTTGGTAGCGACTTGTTGGATATTTTTACAATCCACGACACACCAAAGCACAGGGCCAAAACTAGCAGCCATGTCGAAGTATCGAAAGGGGAAATGAGTTCTGCTAGCTGGTTTGTCCAAGGCATTTGTTCTTTATGACAACTCACAAAACGATACTGCTCGATGTTGGTAACCAATCGGCTATCTTGAAAAGAACTTCGAGTCCAAGAAAAAGTTCTTTGTATCTGCGGACGACATGCTGGATGTGAGTCAATATCCTTTGTTGAGCTGCAAGCATCGACAATTACGTCTTTCCATTTGTTAAAGAATGTTCCAGGCTCATCAGCAAATGTTATATTAGCTGACTTTCGTAGTAGCAGTGAGGTTAAGTGCATGTCTGCTAGGAAATATGAGTCCCCCAATCTTTTTTCAACAGGATACTTTTGAATTTGTTCAAGGACAGCTCGTCTGCTTTTCCCTTCTTCCTCTTTGAAATCGGCATACTCAGAGACATAAGCTAATAGCTCAACTCGAACTGAGTGGGGATCAGGATTGATCCGTTGACTTTCTGCTAAATTATTTTCTAGTTGATTTCTGTTAGTAGGAATCAGTTTTGCTTGAAGTTGGATGGTTTTGAAAGAGTCACAAGGATCGCAGTAAGGACAAAGCGTTTTTAATGAGAAGGACGGGAATTCCCAAATAAACACATTAATTGATAGTCTTGGAAAATATATTTTATCGTCGAAAACCCCAGCAATCCATTTATTCAAATCCTTTTGATTCAAACAAATTGAGTCTGCGTTGAGGCTACAAATAAGCAGTGAGATTTCAGGAAAGGTGTTTACTTTGTGCCACATCAACCTTCGATCATTTACGGTATTCAGAAAGTTACTATCAATTGGATTCATAAGGAAACTTTCCCAGAACAAGGAATCCGTGTACATTTGTGGAGCTTCCTTTTCAGTTGGCGGATGAAGGTAGACGTTTGCTTCACAAGGGATATTTTTCATTTGCAGTTGAAAACAAAACCACACAGGAATCTGAAATTGAAATCCGTATGTGGATAGTAGTCGTTATAAATAACTTAAATCAACAGTCGTAAGACCTATGTGGGATAGTACGTAACGTCCTTTCGTCAGTTAGTTCTGTGGCTTTAGAATGTTTAACATAACCAAAGAATTTGGACCAAGATTATATTTAGCTGAAGATAACACGATCCTTTTTTAGCAAAGCAAGTAATCTCTCAAAAAAATTCCACTTCTTCGTTAGCATGCTATATGTCGAAAGACACGACCAGCAGTACGTTTTAAATGCTTGATAAGCTTGTCAAACATATCATTCGTCAGCATTTTTCATTGGCAGCATCAATGTTCAACAATTTCATTTGTAGCAATATTTCAGCTCCGTCGTTATGATCGCTATTACAGCGGGTTTAATCATTTTCTTCGTACAGAAGCAACACGTACAATTTTAATTACACTTTTATAATTGTTCTTTTTAATTTACAATTAACACTTTAAGACAAAAAACATCTTTATCAAAAAAATGCTTACTGTTAGTATTTTTCATATTATTTTCCCATTTATTATTTTGCTTCAAAAAAGATACGGAGTAATTTTGTTTGAGTCAAATTAATTATGTTTACTAATTAATTTATGAATGCATACTGAAACCTATGTTTAAACCATCCATAACCATCCATAACAGGTCTTTGCTACCAAATACAACATTCGCACGTTTATTTAATAGTTTTTCTACAAATTTCTGATACGCTTTGCAAAGCTGTCAATTAAAGAAAATTAAAACGCCATTCAAGCATATTAGACTATGTACAAAGTTAAACAACAAATCTCACAAATCATTGCTCTGTAGGATATCAATTGTTTTAAAAAGAGTTTTCAATAGAAACTTTCAAGCATGAAACATAATAAGAGCAGAATATATGAACTACCTTACTTATTGTTACATTTTTACCTGGTTATTGGGGCTGTATGTCTATTTTTATTATATTGTCCACTTGTTCGTTTAATTGAGTACCACGCCGACCACTAGGTTGCACGATTTTTAATACCATATTTAAGCACGCTTTGCTAAACAAAACAACATAGTTTCGTCGTGATCGGCTGGAAATATTTTCGACAAAAAACACACTCAGAGATATAAGTAGGCCAGTGGCAGGAATGAGACTTAGAATAACAACTGCCGTTTTGCTTCCGGCAATTTCAGGTGTTACATTTTGAGTATTTAAAGATATTAGTCTTTTTGAATGAACGTTAGTTTTTAAAACAAGTGAAAACTCAAAATGTTCTTGCCACCACTCAAATATGCCCGCTTCAAAAATACATCCTGCTCGACGGTATGAGCTTGGCGAAAAATATCCACTGAAAAAATATCCCATAAACTTTTCAAGAACAATTTCTGTACCGAGATAACTCGGTTTGCCCTGCTGCTTCTGAATTGTGTGTAGTTTTATTGCGTCTGTTCTTTCCAAAATCATTGCGGACTTTTTGCACTTGTTCATATGAATACTCAGAATTGTGGAAATATTTTCCTTGAATCCTTGTCCAGAATCTGGCAACATTGCCGAGTTGTTGATGTATTTCCACATCTGCTTCGAAATTTCTTCTTTTAAAAAATTAAACTTCGTTCCAAACGAGTGCAAGGCCTTAGCATTTGTGTTATCTCAATCCATAATTGAGAGACGACAGGCAGTGCCTCGTGAGAGCTTACAGCGCCATATTCCTTATGCATCTTAATAAGTTCACTAATATTATATTATGCAGCATGTATTGAAGTTTCCAAGGTGAATCTTCGAGTGTAAATGTTAAAGGTATTTTTTTGTAGCAATTTAATTGTGTCAAATTTGACGAGTGGCGGTTCTGCTGTCAGTCTTGTCACGTTGTCTCCCTTGTAAACTGTGCTTAAATACAACCAACCACTTGGAATAGTGAGCAGACACAAGAAGAATGAAGCATTTCTCGACTTACTGGCAGCGGCAGCTAGCAAACTGTTGGGCTGGTCTAAAATTGAACAAAACATGAAAAAGTTGACTTCAAAAAGAGATGCACTTTGTTTTTTTGATAGCGACTTGTTGGAAATTTTTACAATCCAAGACATAATGAAGCAAACTGTCAAAATTAGCAGCCACGTTGATATATCGAAAGGGGAAATGAGTTCTGCTAGCTGGTTTGTCCAAGGCACTTGTTCTTTATGACAACTCACAAAACGATACTGTCTGATGTTGTTTACCAATCGGCTATCTTGAAAAGAACTTCGAGTCCAAGAATAGTCCCTGTCTATCATTGGACGAAATGCTGGATGTGAGTTAACTGCTCTTGTTGAGCTGCAAGCATCCACACTTACGTCTTTCCTTTTTTCAGAGTATTTTCCATATGAAGCAGAAAATGTGATATTTGTTGACTTTGGTAGTAGCAGTGAGGTTAGGTGCATGTCTGCTAGGAAATATAAGTTCCCTAATCTTTTCTCAACAGGATACTTTTGAATTTTCTCGAGGACAGCTCGTCTATTTTTTCCTTTTTCCCATTTGAAATTGTCATACTCAGAGATATAACGTAATAGCACAACTCGAACTGAGTGAGGATCAAGAATGATCCGTTGAATCTCCCCTAAAACACTTTCAAGTTGATTTTTGTTGGTTGGAATCAGTTTGAAATGAAGTTGGATGGTTTTGAAAGAATCACAAGGATCGCAGTACGGGCACTGTGTTTTTATTGAGGGAGATGGGTATTCCCAAATGAGTACATTATTTGATGGTCTTGGAAAATCCATCTTATCTTCGAAAACCCCTGCAATCCATTTATTCACATCTTTTTGATTCCAACAAATTGAGTCTGCGTTTAGGCTACAGATAAGCAGTGAGATTTCAGGAACGGTGTTTAAATGGTCCCACATCAACCTTCGATCATTATAGGTATTCAGAAAGTTGCTAGCAATTGGATTCCACAGATTACTTCCCCAGAAAAAAGCTTCCTTGTACATTTGTGGAGCTTTCTGTTCAGTTCGCGGATGAAGGTAGACGTTTGCTTCACAATTGAGATTTTTAACTTGCAGTTGAAACGAATCTGAGAGAGTTTGCGCTACATACTGAGCTCCTATTAGTTCTGATGGCAGGTTTTCTTTGTCAGTTTTGACGTCGAGACATGTAGAAGTGTTGTGGCTCCTTAGTACTGGATAAGCAGAACCAAGTTCATAAGGGTACAAATTATCTGTTTCACAGTGAGATAAGTATCGAAGCAGAAGAATGGGTTGAGTTACCATTTCAAAGTCCATATTTAACCCTCTAAAATTGAATACGCGTATGGTGCAACCTGTAAATGCATTGAAAATGCTTATTTGCTTGATAAGATCTTTTTTGGAAAATCCGTTTTGTGTCGCAAATGTAAAGTAGTTGCTAATGTTCCCTATTATTAATAAGCACAAAACACACATTAACGAGAATTTTGCTTCTAGCTTCGTCCCCATTTTAAAGTGCCAAGTCAAAAATATCTAATTACTTTAATTATTTTTGATTGTTAGTGAAATCGTTGCACATCAAATTAATCCCCGTCTTCTATTAAAATTTAACTAATATATCTCTGAATAAAAATTCTTTTTCCTGCGAAATGTTCCCAAAATAGATTTGGTGGATTTAGTTTTTTTTGCTTTGATGCTCAAGTTTAGCATTCGTCTTTCACTGAATACAGAACCAGACACAAATCCTAAATTTAAATCCTTACATGTTTAGTTGACCTTATAAATAATCAATTAATCAACAGTCGTAAGACGTGTGATTATTCGTGACCTCCTTTTGTCAGCAAATTTCGTTGCTTTAGAATGTTTAACATAACCAAGGAATTTGAGTATAGTATATATCTACATGAAGCTTATACAGTATTTTTTTTAGCAAACTTTAAAAAACTGAGTTAGTATGATGTGATTTCATACTGGCCAAGATACGATCGATGCAATTTTTCAATGTTTGACGTGTTCAATCTTTTTCCCACTTAAAACTCAATCTTAAAACTTGATGTCATGCTCGATATTGAATGTTGAATGAACTATAGATTATTTACGCACGACATGTTCCCAAATACTGATTCCAATCAAAACAGTTTTGGTTTTGCACAATTTAAAAATTCGTAATTCAGGCTAAAAAATAATAAGTTTGTTGAAACTAGTTAAATCCCATGAATAAGTATGTCCAAAGCCTAATTATTCGGGTTAAATTCTTACAATGAACTCATACACTTTGACACTTTACGAATTACACGTGTCTTTTTAAAATCCAAGTTCACTTGTCAACTACGCAGAAATATTGAAATGGAAATAGAGTTTTATGTGAAAAAGTAGTTTTTGAGTGGTAGCTTTGAATGATGACTGATAATACCGGGCCCCTACCAAACATTTAAGCAGTTAAAATGTTGAATAACTGAAAAATATTAATCGTACAATTTTAATTTTTTATTTGTTGGAAAGCCTGAACCTTTAGAAGTTTGTCAGTACCAAATTTTAAACTTTAAGTTTAACCAATTAAGAACAAGAGGGGTTGATTTGCACTGCGTCCTAATTTAACTTGGGTAGGCACGGGTAGCAACGGACAGGTAAAATGGCAATTTGACAATGAAAACCACAAAAAGGAAGCGTCAACACAACGTCAAATCATCCTGAACAATAAAACTTCGAATTAAAGGATGAATTAACACAAACTTCAATTTTCAGGACGACTTTGTTACGGTCAGGCGGGGTCAGAAGACTTGTCTTGCCTTTCCCCATGCAAATTTCAAACTGTTGCTACCCGTGCCTACCCAAGTTAAATTAGGACGCAGTGCAAATCAACCCCTCTTGTTCTTAACTGGTTAAACTTAAAGTTTAAAATTTGGTACTGACAAACTTCTAAAGGTTCAGGCTTTCCAACAAATAAAAAATTAAAATTGTACGATTAATATTTTTTAGTTATTCAACATTTTAACTGCTTAAGTGTTTGGTAGGGGCCCTGTACAAGTGTGCTGCCTAACGCTAATTTTAAACTGTGGCTAAATCGAGTAAAGTCTAGTTATTTTGTTCCATGCGAAAATCGTTTATTGGCAATATTTAGCTGTGGTACTGCCACATTAGCAAGGATTTAGTAATTGATGTCCGTTTTTTTCGTCTAAATATTACCACACCCAAAAAAGTGAGATAATTTCAAGTTATACGTGTGAATTCAGACAGTTGAGCTGTGAGCTGTTCCTGCACTGCATTCAATCTGTATTTTAGCATTTGTTCAGAAGTGGCATTTTAGAGTCCCAGAGAAGTAAATCCAACACTGGTAACCAAAGAGACGCTTATCCAGGGTAATGTTGACTACGCACAGAACATTCATAAAGCAACGATAATTAAAACGTGGCAGAAGTTTTTTTTACTTGTATGTTCTAATAGAATTTTTTTTTGTTTTGTTAGAAAAAGTATAGCTCCATTGTTTTAATATTACTTTTAACTAGTCCATAGCAAAGCAACTAGTTGGATGTAGTGTCCATTAAATTGAGTATGAGGACAACACGACCAGTCTGTATCGATTTGTAACAAGACCAGACTCGAAAACAGGATTGTAACTGTGAGCAAGTCTTGTTAAGTAAAAAGCTAGCCTTGTAGTTTTGTCACCATAGTTATAGTACTACTGAGTGTTTCAACGAAACACTAAGTTTTTCAAAACTTTGCAAATGCAGTGTTAGGTGATAGACCTACAACCAAAATATTGTAAAAAAGGTGGCTATTTCTAAGGTTCCACAACCACAAGTTTTTGAATATAAGAAAACGAACCCACTGATGCCCTCCGAAAGAAAATTTTACTACAACAAGTTAAATATTTCCAATTCTTTACCAAAATCAAAGGATTTTTTATGGACACTAGTATTTTTTAAATGCTTGATATGCTCAACTTTTCCCCACAAGGTCCTTAACTATAGATTATTCACGCACCCCACGTTTCCGAATACTGTTTCCAATTTTATAATCTATGGTTATGCACAATTTAAAAATTCGCCATTCGCACTAAATATATTTGATTTGTTGAAACTGTAATTTTATAGATGAGCATGTCCCAAGCCTAAGTAATCGTGTTAGATCCTTACGATGACCTCATTCACTTTGACTTTTTACTGATTACACATGTTTTTTTTTTCAAATAAATAAACATAACTAACTTGTCAACTATATAGAAATAGGTTTGCACACTTTAAAAATTCGCTATTTTTTAAAAAAAAATTCACTAGTCAACTCAAACTTTTGATAATTCGTCCTTTGAATCAAGTATAGTTTACTGTAGTGTATGTGGGCATACTTCGCCTTACTCAGAAGAGGGCACACTCGAACTACGCCGAAATATTTTAATGTAGATGGAATTTCTTGTAAAAATATTGCTTTTGAGAGCTAATGGGGTAGACTAGTGTTTTTCCTATAGCAAATTCAAACTATGACTATAATTCGTGTCGAATTATTGTTTACTTATTTTCTTCAATTCAAATTTAGTCGATTTGCAGTACTAGTCTGTGATACTGCCACATTGGCATTAGTATGCTATATCAATGCAGAAATTTGTTTTAAGTATAAACAGCCGCCGAGGGTAAAAATTAAGATAACTTCAAGTTACATTCGTATGAATCCTGACAGTGGAGCTATTCCTGCACTCCCTTCAATTTGCACTGAAACTTTTGCTTAGAAATCTAAAGCATTCTAAAGACCGAAAGAAATCCATATGACGCTGGTGAGACTGCTTACATGTCAAGTTGGCTTGATATATAATATCAATCAATAATCATAGGACATACGTGGGATTGTACTTAACTACGATTCGTTAATCTGTATACATGTTGTAGCATACTTATCATAACAGAAGAAGGAAGTTGAGCTTTGATTATTTCAACCTGGAACTTATACAATCCTTTTTAGCAAAGCAATTAATTTTTGACAAAAATCGTTTAACTTATTCTTCATCACGACATAACTACATTGGGGCTATTGTTGCTAGCTTTTGCAAAACTAAATTCCACACAAGCCTTACATGTAAAGCTACGATCAATATTATTTTGACACGTACAATAATACTAATGCTTTCCTTACGAACTTATTTTTCACAATGTATTTTAAAATCTAAAGCTTTACTCACTGCTTCTAAATCATAAATGACTTCTGGGGAACTAAATCCGCTGGTTGATCCTAAATGTAAAATGCACACTCTATAATTTACACAGCGTTACTTTCAAAATTGGATATCCAATTCGATGAAATATGTTTTGGTTTGTAAGTGTAATCACATCAATATAGAGGTCCCCTCCTAAAATATCAGGTTAAAAAGCTAACAATTAGAAGTTGCACTTTAATGTTTTGAAGATTACACGTTAAAAAAATAGTTCAGTAAGTTTTTTGCTCCTTCCCCGTTGGAATCAGTCACTTTCAGTTAACTGTACGAATTTATACTTTGGCTTACTCAGAAGAGGACACACTCGAAAACGACATCATACAGAAATGAATAATTTTATCAAATTGGTTATCAACTAGTATGAGCTATACGATGCTAGTCAAAATACGCAAAAATAATTTTGTGTAAATTTAAAGAGATTTCTCAAATAATCAAAAGAACTGTCAACAAATCTGAAGTCATGCAGCTCGGATTCTCCGTTGGTACTAAAAAGCTTCACATTTGTTTTTACACTGAAAGGCGAACGAGAAATGGGAATGTGATAATAGTAATACATACGTGTATAGTCTGCGCGTTATGATAAGGCATAGTTGCTTATCGGTGGGCTGTATGCTCAAAATCCAACCGGAAATGGGACATCGATTATTTTAGCTTTACTCTGAAATCGATTTTACCCGATTATGTATCTATGCTGAAAACCGTTTTAGCTCATTCCTCGTCACGACGTAACTGGTGTGAATATTAAATCGAGTTTGCAAGCTATACCTTTCCCTGTTGGGTAAAGCCACGTAAAACGTTTGTTGACGACTGTATGGAATTTTTTCAATTTTTTTATTTGGCATTTTTTATTACATCTTAGCAAAGCTATCATATGTTAACTTCTTTATTAAACCGAAATAAGCTTATGCTTTTCAGTCCTGTATATCTTTTGCGTGGCTTTAACGAACAACCCAACACGAGTGATTGTAATGAGCTTTACTTTAAGGGAAAAAAACAGGTTTCACTCTCAATTATACATAGCACACAAATACTTGACTTACAATTCGTTTATTGCCACACGTCGAATAACAAATCCTCCAAAATAGTTGCTATGGTCTAGTGGTCTAAAGCATATTTTCTATAAAATAAATAATTAAGAATTGGATTTTCAAAAGGTTTTGCTTTAAGTACGGATAATTCGTCAATCTTAAATCTCCAATAAGTTTTATTTTTAATGTAACACATTTTAAGTTTATTTTCAGGTATTCGCTTACCTTTGTTGAAAGTACTGTGATTAACGTATGCAATGCTTTTTGCGATAAAGTTGACGATGTTGTTGAATACATGCTTTTAATCTGATAAGAGTTATTACATAATTAAATACATAAAATAAAAATTTCGTTGGATTTTTTTAAGGACCCAACACAACATATTTTAAAACCTAGTACTCGTATATTTTTATTGCTGTAATTTTATAAGGTGTTCAGTATATTAAAATCGTTTTACAAGGAATTTAATTTTTTACACAAGTTAACTGATAAAATGTGTGATAATTAATCAATGTTAAAACCACCTTACTAATAAATCCATAGATTAGTTTTAAGCGAGATGTGAATTTAAAACTCTTAAAACTTTTATTTTTCTCCAATTTACGAGCGAAATATAATGTTAGTCTGGTCAAAGTCGAAGCGATTAAAAAAATCAATTGATTTTACTAGGCTCAAAATAAAATAACAGCTATTACATGTTAAGCTTCCATTTCATTCGAACGTGTTCAGTGACAATTTGTTAAATGCGGCTAGATCTGATAACTCAATGACAGCTTTAGCTATTAACTCTTTAGCTTGATATCAATCGTCGTGAATATGTTTCAGGAATACCATTTCACATTCTATCCAGATGCATATTTAAATTTAGTGGCGCCTTTTAATTTCCTTTACTTCTTTTTTAAAGAAGATATAGCAGAAAAAAATGAAAATAAGCTGATTAAGCCAATACAAATATTTAAATTAATTTGCTACTTAGTTGAAATTCAGAATTTGCTTGTAATTTAACTTGACACTGACACATGATCACTTTTGTTCTGCCGCCGCTCCAGCTTTTGTTTTCATGTTCAATGTGATCACCATCACCATCACCAAACAGCTGGGTTTTCTATTTTGGTGGATGATTTTGAAACCCATTTAGCACAAAAGTAAATTAAACATCCAAAGTAACACACCAACTTATACAATTCCAATACTACGATGAGAATAACATGCAATAGTATAAAATGCCTGTCGTCACTGCACTGCAAAGGTAATACAGGGCAGATGGCACTGCTATCCAGCTTGATGCAGGCGAATTAGAAGAAGATAAAGCGAAGCAGTGTACGCGGACTGCACGGCAGACTGAACACAGGACAGAAGGCGTGGGAAAGTTGCAACTCCATCCAGACTTTGGAAACAAGGCCTCGAGAGAGAGTAGAGGA
>JAQFZG010002508.1:0-16331 GCA_034695465.1 Entomobrya nicoleti
AAAGTTCAATCAGTTAAGAACCAGAGGGGTCGATTTGCAGGGTGTCCGAATTTAACATGGGTAGGCATGGGTAGCAACAAACGGATAAAATGGCAATTTTATTGGAAGTCACAAAGGAAAAGCATCAACACGGAACGTCAAATCATCCTGAACGACAAAAATGCGAGCTAAAAGAAGAATTAACACAAACTACAATTTTTAGGACGACTTTGACACGGTCAGGCGGGGTCACATGAATTATATGCGCCTTGATCCATGCAAATGTGGACTGTTGCCACCCATGCCTACCCATGTTAAATTCGGACACCCTGCAAATCGACCCCTCTGGTTCTTAACTGATTGAACTTTAATTTTAAAGTTTGGTACTGAAAAAATTCGAAAGTTTCAGGCTGTCCAAAAAATAAAAAATTAAAGCTGTAGGATGAATATATTTTTAGTAATTAAATATTTTAGTTTTTTTGCCCTAAACTGCATTACGAGTTAAGTAATAATTTTACATCAGGAAAAACTAGGATTTTGTAATGATTATTTTCCGACGAAATATAGAAATACCAGAGGGTTTAAAATTCAATTCCTGTTGTTTTTAGTTTACCAAAGGAAGTACTTTCGATTCGAATGATGCTTAACATAAACCAGTGTACCCAATATGCAATGCAAAAATTCAAAGTAGAATAAGGTGCTTTGTTTATGGAAAACCCTTTATATTTTCGCCCCAAATGTTAATAAAACTGATTATATCCAAAAAAAACTTGTTCCCGCACCTTAAGTGCAAAACAACACAATGTAAATGAAAGTTGAATTTTTATTTGCGCGAAGTACCAACGAAACGAATACTAGTGTGGCTTAGAATTTTGTAATGCCAAGGGAAAACCATAAATCACAAAAATTATTTTTTTGGAAAATTACGTGTGTTTTGTTAGTTTTGAGTTTCAGGGGGAGAAAACGTAAGGGCTTTGGATATATGTATCTGATCAAAATCAAATTGAAAGTATACGATACTTTACTTTAATTTATTTTGATTTTCTTGTTCGTGGCATAGCACAACAGTATTAACAAAACATGTCTTTTTACGCTCTAATATTTCCTTTGATCACCTGCTAAGCTATCAAACAAATCTGCCAGCATGACGTTTTCCTAAATATTTAAAATTATTGTATGTTTTTGTTTCTGGTTTTAGTTTTTAGTGTGTATTATATATGTATGTATGTTTCAATTCCACTTTTAAGAATGGGTATCGGTTTTTGCTTGTCCATGTTACTTCGTTTAAATGTTTCGTGCATACATTTTTGAAACAATTTACGGGTTTTACAATGCTTGTATTTTTACCCTATATATATCGATATTTACCACCCCACTGGGATGACAAACACATGCTAGCTTACGTATCTCTAGAATATTAATATAAACCCGTTACTTGCATCGGAAGAATTTTATATGTTCCAAAAATACGCATACGTAATAATATATTGACATTCTAACCGTTATTACACTTTTTTGTACTCAAACGTACGTAAGTCGTTTGATAGTAAATGAGCAGAATTTGACTTGTCATGACTGAAATTTGAAAATGAATAAATTCGAAATTAATGCTGCAAGATAGCCTAACGTCTAACTTAAATATATGCCGAGGCCCTTGACCTAAAATTTACCGTTCAAAGTTGGCAGTTTACGAATCTCAATGTAAAAAATTGAAATAAAAAAGGTTAAAAATGTGAAAAATGCAAAAAAAAGTTCGTAAATTAGTTTGAAACCGTTTGACCCAGCAGCTCGTCAAAGGGCTTTAAAACTTATACTGTGGTACATAATATTGCTTTCTTCTATAAGTTTCGCAGACCATTATTGAAGCAGTAATAGAACATGTAATGCGCAAAACGAAATTCTGGTGAAAATGACACCCCTTACTGTTTTAACAAAACAAAGAGTTGTGATGAGTTGAGGCTGGAGGTGAAACATACAATCTTTATAACTAACTGAAGACCTTAATTTTCATTTAATTCGCGAAATTGTAGAAAAACCTAATTTAAAATTTTGAATTAAAAAATCGTGCAAAAATCTTCTTTTCGCAATTTTAAAGGAAAGTCCCACCTGTCCATTGCAAACCAAGTTAAGTCAACATGATTTAGCACATTGTAAAGATGGACCTTGTGCTATTCTTCAATACCAATGTTTGTCTATTTGGTTAACTGGTTTTTGAGTTATGAGCGAACAAAATCGGCTCATTTATATCCAAACGACCTACGTATATAGTCAAGGATGTAACGCCATTAGTTCAAGAAAGTGTAATAAACAATTATACAAAAAGTAATGCAGCCACTGTCACAATAGGTTTTCCTGTAGCATTTTTTTGACATTTGTTTTAGTTACTTGGTAATAATCGTGATCTGTTTATAATTGTGTTGAGAAAGGATTTTTTGACTAATGGGCATATGATATTAGGCTTAAAAGTAGCCACTCTCAATTCACAATATATCTGCTTGGGTTATGAATTGACGCGATTTTGAAATTTCTTGATAGTCTTTAGTCTAACTTGACTGGTAAGCATTTACCTTTAGCTTTTTATTTTTAAAACCAAGGACAGTCTATAAACTCGTATTTCCATGGAAATGTAAATATTGAAGTTTGCAATAAAATTACTTGTTTATACTTAGGGTTATGGCATGGTGCTCAAGTAAAAAAGCTTGATTGTCCATTCAATCAAAACTTGATGCAAACTTTAAAATATAAAATTGAAAACTGAAGTAATAAATTACGAATGATGCTGATCTAGTTGACTAAAATTATTGTTATTACGGTAAGCAAATGAAATGTAAAAGCGCGAGTTTCGGAATTTAGATTGATCAATTGTATGCAAAGTTTAATTAGCCTATTATTAAATATAGATTCAATTTGATTTCCTACCTTATGAAAGCACCATTCCAGCCAGGGGTCATTTGAGTATACACTTTGCAACAAAATAATCTCGTTTAACGCTCACCCACATATAAAGATGATACGATTTGCTGTTTGATTAAATTAAATAATTTCACTAATGATCCACGGTGTGTTGTTTTAAATTTTAATTATTAACACCTAATTTTCTTGAACTTTTATGCATTTAATGACTCATCTGCTATTTTTTAAATGCTGAAAGCTGAAATGCATGGATTACTAAACAATTCTTTGCACTATTTAACAGAGCGTGACAGTTCTGATCCGTAAGAGTATTTGTTTTAGAATGTAGCTTCATTTAGTCATGTGATGTATGGCTGACTCACCAAAGAACAAGTAGCAGACCTTTTAATTTCTTACAAATACGAGACTGCTTACATTGAAAAATTGCGCATAGTTTCATCATATGGTAAGTCATGTGTGAATATAAAACGAATATTTGTCTTATAAAGTACAAGGTAACGGGATTTACTGTTCCTATTGATGCTCAGCATTTTCCCGGACGAGTAAGAGCTAATTTTGACCAAAGTAGTACATTTATTTCAATTCACTACAAGAAAGACCTATTTAGCCTACTGAATCATATAGGATATATATTGCATTATAAATAAACAAAGCAGATAACGGCAGTTTATAGCAACTGTAGCAACTTGAATACTGGTACTGGAAAACGATTAATATATTTGTAGGTTCTCGCAATCCCTGGAGAAAATCGTTTGTATTACATGGAGAACCTTCCATATGAGTTTTTTGCATACGATGTATGTAGGTTTTGGCTAGGGATGAACTGAATATTTTGTATATGTTACCATGCAACTTAATCGATGTACATGTTCATTTTCGGGTAGCATATAATGTTCGTTTCAGAATGTAAGAGTATCGAAATGTAGTGCAGACATATGGGGTAAGTGTTCCTTTCTGCTATTGTTTTTAAGGAAGGTCGAATGGAGTACTGGTCTAAACTTGTACTACTTAAAATTGTCTTCATAAAGTCACTGTCGTATTTATTACTTATGGTTATGTATATTTTGGCATCAAAACCAATGTACTTATTACTTGTGAAGCAAATCAATAATTTTAGGCTTGACACTTGTAGGTGATATGACAAAATTTATATTAGATGCACATTCTATAAATATATGTAACCATTTCTTCTACAACTACCAATATTTTTATTCACGTTATAAGACATTTAACATACACGTACTATAAAGAGTTGATAGCTTATTGCATTTTTACAAGTTACACACGTCTCGATAGATTTGCTACGCATTGTACAACAGCTCCTTACGTTATTAGGGGCTAGGATCATTTGTATCTTGGTTATTAGTCAAACAAAGCAAATAATACTCTACCCCTGTTGCCGAATTTGCATGTTGTCCTATTCCAAGGTTGAAAAGTTCTACTTTGCAGTAGATTGGTTCTTGTGAAAATGAAATATTTTTGTGTTTAAAATGACACATTTGGATTACGTTTTAATACATATTCTAAATTGGTTTGGTTTATTACAGGAAATTAAGATATGTTTGATATGATTACATGAGAACCAATAAAAATAATAACATAGGATACCATTATAAAAAAATTACGCACAATTTTTAAAAACGACAAAATAAAGTCCAAAAAGTGTTCCAAATCAAAATCACTAATCATTATTATTATTCATTCTGTTAAATTATTTATCAATACACCCAATTCTACAGTCGAGACCAAAAAACACCAATTTGAAAATAAATTTGGACAAAATCATATTTTTTAAACCAAATTTTAAATAAAGATAAGTTTTGTCCGATTTACAAATAATTTTCTTTATCTACATTGAAAACCTCAATTAGAGATATTAAAATTGCATAGCAAAGTTGTCTATCTATCCGACTGTGTAACGGCACAAAAAAGTCAGCAGAATCGACGGCTGACAACTTCCTTTTTAGGTCAACATCAATAACGCATTATACTCACGATATGGACTCTTGTGAAGTTCCAAGATATTTCTTGAACAATGGAACAATTATTTTAATTTTGAAATACTAAAACAACGTATTTTTATTTTCAAGAGAGTATATAAATAGAAGTTGGTATGGATGATAATGACACTTTTTCAATTTTCCTTGATTTGACTTCAAACCAGATTATAAATCACAGTATACTATATTGATCCAAATAAATAATAAAGGTTCCTCATGAAATTGTCATGAAATGGTATGGAACCTTATCCCTTTATAATGAAACAAAGATATACCTCTGAACATTTATTGTTTAAAAACTGTATTGGAATTATTATTTTGGTGATGTTTACGAACTGCAACTGACAAACATTGCAAAATCGAGTGATTCATGGTTCATGAGTTGAACTACGTTGGAAACTGTCAACTTCTTAGAAATAATAGGTAATTGAAAATCATGATTTTGTAATTTATGGCATTCTGTTAGTAAAGTGGTGATATGAAAATCAATATTAAAACGCAAGTTTGAAATGACATTAAATTTTTTTTTTTATTTTTTGACAAATTGATTCCAAATGCATAATTTAAGAAAATATTTCCTAAATTTGGATTTATTGTTAGACAAAATTAGCTCTAAATTATTATTAATAAAGCTAATAAATTCTATTTATTTGTTAAAAATAGACACAGGAACACGTTTAAAGTTGGTCATTTTAAATGCAGGTTGGATCAGATGTCTCCATATATCCATCGCGGCACTTACAAATCCCCCCATCAAGTACCTCTCCTTGCCTAGCATTTCGCACGTCACAAAATGCGTTTTCAACACACATTTTTTCAAAGTTATAATAAAATCCACTCACAATTCCATATTCCTTAGAAGCCTGACAACTGGGTCCTACAAAACCCAAACATCGTTTTAATTCATCGTCATACGCATGAAATTCTGTTTCGCACTCATATTTTCCATTCACGCAAAACAAAAGTCCCTCCTCTCGATAAAAAAGGCTTTTATTGTCACACACTTGTTGATAATCAGGCATACACTGACCTTTGTCATTCGAAAGAAATCCAATTTCGCACTGACAAGTTGACTGAACTCCTGTTTCAATACAACTTGCATTAGGTGTACAATCCCGGCTACTCGATTCGTTGGTATAACTCGTATTAGTGCTACAAATGCAATTGACCAAACTAACACACTTTGTGCCATTAAAGCACGGCTGGCTACCAACCCTACATTTACAAAAGCCGTTTACACAATTCAGTCCCGATTGAGACGGACAATTTTTATTTCCGGTGTAGTCACAATGCAATAAAGACAATTTATCTTTGATATCGTATTGGACTTTTGGTTCGCTTATGTCTTCACATGTAAGCTTTCTGCACTGTCCATTGTATGCGCAAGGAAGTTTTCTAGTGAATTTCCAAGCTCGTGCATCTAAAGCTACTGAATCATAGGATTCGAAGGTTTTAGTGTACACCTCTTCTTGAAGACATCAATATCCCGACGCTACCGCACGGTTTCCTGCAGCATCGTCGTAAACCATGGTGTCAGGGTTTAAACAATTACATACTCCGTCAACACAGATTAAATACTGGGTTAGGTTGTATTTCCATCCCATGTAATTGCACTTTTCCCCGTGCCCGACAAATAATCGAGCGAAAATAAGTTTTGGTAGTGTAGATAACACAGATAGATATACCAAAAGATATTTGAAAACAAGTTGACTTTTAAAAAGTTCCATGTTAAAAAACCCAAAAAATTCCAAAATTATCTTTGGAGGCAAATCAAGTATAACTTATTTTAGATGTGAAAATGTTACTGCGTTCGCTTTGTCTGCTTGATGTACTATGATTTTTTTGAATCTTAAGACTTCGTAACGAAGGGAAACGTTGGTTAAAACGGAGTTAAATTTAACACAATTATTTTGTTGGCAGCAGGATTTCCTGTAACTGATTAGGATGGAGTTTTTATCCATTACGTTTTCTGTTGTGAATATATACTGAAATACGCGTTTTAAGTTTAATTTCTTGTGCTGGAACGTTCCAGATCATTCTAAATTGATTTGTAGTCAGGCGGATGAACTATATCATACGGTAACGGCCCATCCCCCCAAGTCCCATCCACCCCAAGTTAACTATCCCCCCAAAACCACTTTCCCCCTAAGTCAAAGCCCCCCAATACACTTCCCCCCCCAAGCCATATCCCCTCCAAAACACTTCCCTCCCAATAACATTACCCCTCAAAGCACTTTCCTCCCAAAAATAAAATTTACAAGTTTCATGAACTTCGCTAAGCCAAGTTTTATTGCATGGCAAGGTAATATTTCATTGCATATGATCAGAGCCTATTCCTTTGCTTGGTACTATCTGGAAACCTCGCAAAGTACAGCCTTAGAACAAAATGCAAATTTTACGTTCGAATACATGATTATTAAGGACAACAAAATTTAGAATACCGATAATGATATGTTTTGCACAATCTTAATAGAACTTTTGTTTCAAATTCATCGTTTAGAAAATGCTTTTACTTTTTGTTAAATTGTAATAGTAGTAAATTTAACCTATCGTAGATTTTTTTCTTTTTTACTACTAATTGCAGAATAGTTTGGACTTTCAGAATATGACGGCAAATATTTTCCATATTTTAAAAAATGAATTAAAAAGTTCAAATAACTCCAATTTCAGGTCAAAGCACATTAAAAAAAAGTATTTCTGAAGTCAATTGATAAGATGGAAAATTTCTGCGACCATGTTCTGAAAGTCCAAAATCTTTATCTTTCGAATTTGCTCTGACATAATTCTTGTTTAAGTATAGTTAGATAACTTTTTATAAATTAGGCAGTTAGTTACATACTTCAAAGATCAAAGATCGAATTGGATATTACGAGTTAAAGATCCAATTCGATATAACGATTCAAAGATCGAAATCAATATGACAAATCCAGGATCGATTCTGTGAAACGTGTTCAAGGATAAACTTTTGCAAAAATTCAAAGAGTACTTTGTTTAATCGAATATTTAAAAGACGCAAAAAATTCGACAGATTTAATCGGTAATGGAAGGAAAAAGTATTCGTTAATCAAACATTAACAATCGCCAATAAAAAAATCTTGACAATTTTTACTCTTTCTTGCCGAATATTTTAAAAATGACAAGTATTATATTATTACGAAGAGGTCTGAATTTTTCTCGCTTGGACGTCAATATAAATGAAAGACTGACCATATCAAGCATGTGAATATTTTTGCTCATATAATGAATAAAATTTAGTACAGAGTCATATTTTTTTGATTCCATTATGTACAATGTATAAGCTTTTTATTAATATTAAAACTGCCTAGCTTCCCATTGTTAGTAAAACTGTTAACGAACCTCGCATAATTCCCTTGATATAATTAAACTGCGTAATTCTTGCCAAAACTAAGCCCTTTCCCCAACAAATAACCACAGGTCTACAACTTTTTCTAAACCTAGCCATTATTTTTCTCTCTCTTTTATCATTCCAAGTCTTTCGACTCCAGCTTATTAATATTCCATTACTTCTAACATATAAATATTTTCCTAACTGCAAAACAAACGTCCAAAAACCCATACTCAGGGGAAATCCCAATATTACCGGCCCCTTTCCTAAAAAACTTAAAAAAGCACCAAACTAATTGCCTTTAACGGTTTGGTGCTATACTGAAGATATACTATAATTAAATGTTCAAAATTTGAGTTCATTTTTTTATTCCATGGTAATTTTGGTAATTTTGATATTTTAAAATGTGTGGCTTAGTTAAAGGTGTTTCATAATGTGTATGTGTAGTATCAAAAATTTACTGTAATTATTAGTTTAACTGCTGCTGAGACAATACAAAATCTATTTTTATATATGAAATAAAATAATTGTTATAAAACAAACGTTTAAAAGGTCTGAGCAATACTACAATTATTTTTTACATTTAATATTAATCTAATAGCATGAAAACATCATCAGATTTAGATTTGGAAATATTATTTTGATCTATTTAAAAACAAACTTGTTTTTATTAGATGGAAAAAATTATGCACGTTTTATATTATAACATGATTCATACATGTTTTTATCCCTTCGTTTCCAATCACAAGAAAATCTCCAAGTCAATTAAGACACAAAATGCTACCTACGACGATATATGTTGTTGTTATGACATGACATTAAAACAATCTGTGATCTAAATACTATACTGTGCTACTATAATATTCAGAAAAGTACCAAGAATACGGTTACAAAACACAATTAAAGGATATTGAAATTCAAGCTGTAGAACCTTTACAGAAACGGTTTAGTAACTTTTTAATATACGATATAATTCCTCGGGCATATTTCAACATACCGTCGTTACATTTACGAACGATATATTACATGTCTATTTCAACCCCAAGTTAGTAATTTGTGATTTAGACATTCTTTTATAATATTCAGAATAGTACCTTAATCATAGTTATCTAACGTGTTCAATAGACATTTGAATTCGCTCTGTAAAAACAAAATTAAGTAACAATACTAACTAGTTAATGATATCATATACTGTTTTATTTACCAAGCCCAATAAAAGACAACAATAAACTTCCAATACACTTACATAAAATATGGATGTGCATACTTATAATAATACGGGACTTATCATTGTTATTATTTCAGTGCAAAGTATATGGCTTTAAATTACATTCTTTGCTTAACGAGTTTTACGAGCATACGGCATGAACACACTTTTTGACGTACTTTTTTCTTCCTTCGAACAAACATATTGAATATGTTATGCTATTAAAATCTGTAACCAGCAATTTAACCCACAAATATACCATACCGAACACTTACCAACTCTTTTAAACCAAAGTGATTAAAAACACAATTTCTGTTTTAGAAAAGTGGGGCGCCTAAAGTATCTTAAAAAATTAATTTGTATACAGACACGTTGTACTATTTTATAGCTTTCGTACCTGCAAAGCCACTGCATGAATCTGATGAACAGTAAAAATAGCACTAAGAACAAGCCAACCAAAGCAGTTACTCCAACAGGTGACCATAGTTGAATTTTTCCTGGATCCCTCAATTTACCCATATCTTCTATCTTTAGCAAACCCATCACATTGATTTCCCTCAAAGTCGATTTTAATTCGGCAAACTTAGTCACAATTCCCATTGCTCCCCATTGACTAAAAACCTTCATGAACCTACTAGACAAGTAACCTTTAAATCTGAAAATTGACTTAAGATCCCCATTTGCGCCTTCTTCAATATTAAATCCCTGACAATAAAATTTGTTCTCCACAAACCAAACTTTATTTCTCACCACGTTGTAAAAGCCTACACCAAACGTATCGTGAATAACACTCAAAATGACTCGTTTGCTTTGTGTACACTTTTCGAGAAAGTGAGTAAAGTGATTTTTTTGAAAATCCACTTCGGTTGCATTTTGAACAACCAGTTCTTTAATTGTTTTACCATGAAGCAGTCGGGCGAACTTATCTAGTACTTTTTCTGGTAGAATTAAATTTAGAAATTGAGCTGCAATCCCATAATTCCCTATCTCCACTTTGTAGCCATTGTTCACAAGTTCCATAAAAGTCGGAAACTTACCAAATGTCATGCTCTCTGATGAAATGCCACCTTGGTATGTACCTGAAAGGCTCACCATTGACAATAGAAGTATTCCAAGAAAGATTCGTGGGTGGTTGTAGTTGCAAGAGACTCCAAACAACGGCCAAATAATATCTAAAGCTTTGACTAGATGCTGACAAACAAAACAGTAAATAATCACGACCGCAACTAAACCCAACCAGACCATTGGACTCATCGCAGTTAACATTGAGAAATCAAAGACAGACACATCTTCAACATTAACACAAGCTACTCCTTTAAACATTACATTCCACTCGATCCAACGTATTATACTTCGTGAGTCAACTATTTCCAACGGCACTGCCTCAATTAGACTCTCAAATGCGACCAAGTGCATGAACCAGTTTACTGTCGCAAATTCCATCCACGGAAAGTCTATTATACTAAATGCAATACTTATATTGAGAGCATGTTGGGGTGTCGAAAAATGTAATAGTTCCATAGATGCACATTTGTCTAAGGCTTTCTTTAATGCTTTAAGAGCTAGACTACGTCCAGTATAAAATTTAAAACATGATGCATATTCTGTCGGCATTATAGCAAATGGTATACCAAGCGGAAACTCGGAGCGAACAGTGAGTCCATACCCTTGGCCGTTGAGAATGTTGTACACCTCGAATATCTGAGAAAGGTCAAGATTTTGAGGATACGTGTGATACGTGTGCCGATTTGGGCAAAAGTAGCAATAAATTAAAATATCTGCGCTTGTCTCCGTGTAAAACAAGAGTGGGGCGTGAAATACTTGTAGATCAAGCCTGTAGACCAAGTTGGAAAATGAATACAATATATCGTTCGCACCATACTTTGGATCAAGATTTATACAAAATATAGCTTGTTCGGATGTTGAAAATCCACTGTTTTGAATAGCAGTCACAGTTTCGTCAAAGTTTGTTGTGAGCAGAAGAAATATCAAGCAAGCATCGGAACTTTTCTGAGTAATGGTGAAGCGAAAGTGACCTTGTTTTAGTGTAAAGTTATGATTGTTTAGGGTATCACTAGGAATATTAAGTTTAAAATGGTTTATGTGAAAATATGTGTAGGTGAATAGATTAGGGTCACGAGGTTCTTCCTTGACATATAGCTGAGGTTTTCGATTGTTACCGGATACAATATTTATTAAACATTCTGTGTTGGTTTGTAGTGGTAACTTGGGTATAACCTGAGATGGATCTGCTGCTACGCCCAAGAAAAATAACCAGTACACATACATTATTAGCATGACAATTTTCAAAAATAAGTTTAAACGAGTTAAATTAATTATGTAGTTGAGCAGTTGAAGTAGTAATCCTCCAAGATCAAATTATAAATTTTTAGTTGGCGATCAAAGCCTATTAAATCACAAGTTTCAATACCTTTAGATTTATATCTAATAGCTATTAAAGCCCTTTTAAAACTTGAAGGAGAATGTGTATTAGTAGTAGTATCTCGCTTACGAGACAATTAGATAACAATTACTTCTGTTTATATCATATTTCCAATATTTAAGCCAATTGGTAATTAAATTATTATATTTTTTAACTTATGAACCAGCTACGTTGACAAGAGAAAGTCTGTAGTGTTTAAACAGTCCACAGCAGTCACTAGGTTCTATAAGTCCACGACTTTTTGCCGTTTTAACCTACTTATATTGTGTGGTCTAATAACTATGATACGCATTAAACTGATAGTTCAAAGCCTTTTGATGTGTTGTAGGTACAATTAGCTGCAAGCTTTTATAAAGTAAGGTACCATTAGCGAGATTTTTTAACTAAATTAAAAATTATTTATGAAATCATAAAGTTCCGCTTAACGTGAATTCAGTTTTGACAATCTTCATTTGAGCAATTGTTTGATGAAGCGGAAGTGGACTTGGGTTTAAAATTTGATACGAATAAGGCTGAGTTGAGCTAGCTTTCGAGCATAATGTGTGACTGTTACTGTTGTATCTTGGGAAGTCCTGTTTTGGCAAAGTGCCGTAACGTAACCTAAGATAATCGCATTGGTGAAATGTTGAATAGAAATGCAAAATTGATAACTTTTAGAAAAGAACATCATTTGGTGTACCGCTGTTTTTGCGTTAAACGTAGGACAGTGCGTTCGTAAACGAGCAAGTGAACAGTCAATTCTGAGTTATTCAGACTCACAGATTCAGATTATTAAGTGGGTTTTGTGTAAAACGAACAAAAGTTTTGTCCAGTAAAAAAGGCCATACATTTAGTTTAATTTACTAAGTGGAAAACGCAAAATATTACGTAGTTTGTTTTCTACTTAAGTTTAATTTTCCATCACGTAATGTCTTATGTGAAATATTGTGTTAAGCCTCAATTTCACAAATAACTCTAAGGTACTTATAGTTACAAACAACTTACATATTGTTTTTGATAAAATTTATTGAATCGTTACCGGCCATTGACACCCCTTCCACCTAGCTCCCCCACATCTTTTAGCACCACCACCACTCAGCACTCCTATTCCTTAGCACCCCCTACCACTTCGCACCGCCTTAGCACGGCCTTTTTTTGTACAATTAGGATTGTTCAAGGTCCATCGATTGGCATTTCACAAATGTGGTATTACTTGTAGACCTTTGCATAACTTCTTGTTACCTTTTGTACCTGTCGGCATCTTATATCGTATCTTACATTGTTAGCAAGTTGCGGTGTCAGCATTTTGAAAGTTGAGAAGTTTGTTTGGTAGCAACGGGTAATTTTAGAAAGTGGTCTTCTTGGCATGTCTTCTTAGTGTTAGCAAAGGGCAGTTAACGTCATTCTTTGCCATGTATTGATGATGTTGTAAGTGCTAAGGAATGATATGGTCTTATGTAATGGCTAAGGAGTACTAAAATACAGGGGTCCTTAGGGTCAGGGGTGCTAAATAGTAGGGGTATTAAGTGTTAGGGGTGCTAAGGGGGTGTTAATGGACAGGGGTGTAAAGTGGCGGGGGTGCTAAGTGGAAGAGGTGTGAAGGGCCGCAAGCCATTATATCTATTCACCAGTTAACTAAGCCAAACGGTCAACACTTTATCTGGCCAAATGGGACAAATGTTTTTTGGGTAGGAACAATTAATCCTGTAGCAAATGTATCGTAAAATCGGAATATGGTAGTTAAAAGCGACTTTTTTATTATTAAAACCCGGAGGAATTCAAAAGTTACTAAAATTAAATGAAATAACCAGTTTTACTAACAAAATTTTATTTTATTTAAGTGGCAACAAAAACCTACTTTAGTAAAAAATTGGGATTACGTTGTAAACAATCTTGTGAATTAAATAGCATTGAAACACTTGAAGACGACCAGAAAAAAGCTGAATGATTATAATGAGTTGTTGTAAATGGGAAGATTGCAATGGGTTAACCATATTTAATGTGCTTAAAAGATGCACATCTGTATGTATTTAATATGTTGTGCCTGTACTAAAGAACGCTCTCACAAGAATAAGTCATCAGAGCACAAATTAGTGTATTAAATTTTCTAATGAGATTCCCTTAAAACTACTGTACCTTTGAATATATTTTGGTGTTTTCCTACTATTTAATAATGAATTAAAAATTCACACAGAAATCATATGATTATAATTTGTAGAAGTTGTAACTGTTTGTATATAGAATATGTAGAATTTGTTTTAAAGATGCAATGTTTTATAAAATAATTTATTTTTTGGTACTATCTGATTTTCAAGATGCTCTTTGAAGGTATCATATATATCATTCACGTAAAAAGATATTTTATGTAGGTGTACTAACTCTTGATTTAGTGATAAGAGAATGAATGGTCATTTAAAATGAAACAAATTTCTGTCTATGAGATGAAATAAAAACTGCTGTAATTTTGAATATATTTTAAATGAGTTCCAATTATTAATTTTGTAAAATTCATAAAATATAACTGTGCATGTATACACAGATAAATATATACAACTAATAAATTCTTCTCAGTAAATCGTTGAACTAGTCATAAACACGACAGTTTTGTAGACAACATAAAGTAGTTGACAAATAATGACCAAATAACTGCAGTTGGTGCTTCCAAAGTCGAATATTGTTCACAGTAACCAAATAAAGCTTAACTACTGCCTTAACAATTCCACGATGTTGTTCCAGCACAAACGCAAACAAACCTAGTGAGATCCCACACAACCCCAACATAAATATAATCAATATGTTTCCCTTAATATTTGGCTTTTCTGGTGAAACATTAACTTGAGACTGCTTTATATACTCTTGACTAATTAAATTTTGCAGCCAATCTAAAATCCCTGAAACATAAATGAACTGAATCCTTTGTAACACTGATACTGGCACTAGTCCCTCCAAATACAAGTTTATATTTTGAATTCCAATTGATTGACTTCCAAGATGAGAATATATGTGTTGGTTACTCAAAACGCGAAAATATTCTTGCCCTAAATATTTAGGTAGAAACCATGCAGTTTTGTTCTTGCAGATTTTCATTTCCCTCGACATTACATCAGACTGTCTGTCTAATACATTTTGTTTCAACGCATTTGTCCAAGCACGCTGACGATCATGTCTTAAATCATTTGCAGTAATTATTCCAGCTTGACGTAATAACTTGATATTGTTTATTGGGTCTAATATTAGATGTGGAACTGTTGGATGTGGTATGGCAGCGTCAAGCCATTTCCGTTCGAGGTCTAATTTTGAACTTTTATGCGTGTCAAAACTCATACGACTATAGAAGAAATACACAGCTGTCTCTGTAAATCCATAAATCCGGTTAATTCCGTTTGGTGCACTTAGGAATATTTGATAAACATCGTGTTTAATGGACTGAGCGTTTGTCATCATTTCAAACCAATACTTTTCAGCATAAGTGGTAAAGTCTACTTCAGCTATTCTGCTGTATAATGTAAAATTATCCCGAAAAAGCTCTTCCATGTTATCGTAAGGTACTATGTGTCTTGGCTTTATAATATTATAAACGTTTACGCTTTTGTATGCATTACTCAAAACCACACCGGCAAGCAATGTTCCTGCAATGATAAATCGAAACTTGGAGACTTTGCTCCAGGAGTTTGGAAATGGGTCTCCTTGTTCTACAAGCACTTTAATAAAATACAAAGAGTTAAACTGAGAGAAATGTTTTGTTGTGAAAACACGTTTTCCTGAAAGTCGTATAATAAATACAACAGTCGTTAAAGTAATTACTAGCGATATCCACACACTTTTGTTGAAAACATTCCAAAATTCATTAAAAGGAAAGGAACTCAGTCCTTGCGATTTGCATGTTATAAAACGCATTGGACTTAATTTATTGGTGAATTGAAACGTGTTTTCTGAGTTTTTACGCTTGTCATATGTTATATAATATTTTGTGTCGAATGTATATGAACGTTTTGTAGGTTTGGACGAGTTTCCCAATATATGTTTGATGAAATATGCAAATACCAGTGCTATTCTTTTTCTAATTTTATTTTCATAAGTGCCGGAAATTTCTGGCGAGAAAATCATCTGCAGATTAACGTTCATATTGTATTCTATCAAAACTTCAGTAAGGTCATTTATATTTTGCAGAATACCAGCTGTGTGTCCTATCCAGCTCTGGGCTGAAACCCAGTTGGTGGATTCGCCTTCAAATAGCATGTTCTCGTTTAGAATATTTTGGAACGAAAGTGTGTCCATTTGAAGAGGAATGTGTTTCTGCTCATTTTCACAACTTTTGCAAGGTTTCACTATACTTAGACTTTTTATGTGGCACACGTTTCTCTTAAAATTTGCAAACCAGCTGCAAGATGTAAACGCCAAAAGCAATATATCGGTTACGATTTCGTAATACGAGTTGTCTTGGATAGACAACGATATTCTCGA
>JAQFZG010002509.1:0-16321 GCA_034695465.1 Entomobrya nicoleti
GGTCTTCCCAAATACATGTCAGGCGTGCTACAGATAACACCACCGTGTCTAGTTACTCACAACAGCTATTTGTACTTCAACTGGCTAGTAGTGCTTGCTATGCATATACTACACAAACATTTAAGTCTTATCAAACACTTGCAATAATAGTATTACTATATTTTTTTTGCACACAAGTGAATGCACGTGGCAATTACATGCTAGCAACAATATTAATTTTTACTCAGGTACTCCGCGAACTTGATAAAATATTCGGAGCTAAATAAAGTGTTGACCGGATTTTAAATTTGTTAAAAAAAGGTATACAATGTTGATTTAAATGGTAAATAAAACACACACTAAACATAAAGACACATGAAGTTTTGATACAAATAGATGAAGTTGTGAGTGGGCTGTTGATAACCATTGCATAGTAACGTCTGTCGGGAAAGTAATTTGTCGTTGTGTCGTCGTGGAGAAAAATATTTTCTTCGAAATTTAAAACTTGATTATTCCAAATTATTAATTTAAAAAACCACTTTAATTTTCTAAGAAAAAATACATGTTTTTTAAGATGTAAATCTAAAAATAATTTTAGAAAATTTATAGATTTATGGTGTCACAATCCGGTCTTTTATATGAGCACAGAAAAGGTTGAAACATATGTAAATGGCTTTCTGATTAACAGCAAATTCTATGTACTTTTTAATTTACCCAATGAAATTTTCCGAATAAGAGACCAATTCACATAAATAATACCGCAATTTTAAATGCTGTATCATAATGTTCCAACACTTTACTTGATAAACCCATTGAAATGGCGCAGTGAAATGAAAGTGAAAAGTGTCTTTTCAAATGAATAATTATTTGGCATTTTTAGTTTAATAGCCTTAACATCTATTTAAGTTTGACATGAAATCGAACAGCAAAATGTTGCTCTTTCAAATATTCATTTTACTCTTGGTTCCAATAAAAAATGTGTCTCCTCAAGGCGTTCATATATCAGACTTTTATACGCTTACAAATTACACAATTCCTTAAGTGTCCTTGAAACTAAATGTAGATTTGTCCATGATTCTGCCTACTTTAGATACAGGTTATATTTCTGACTCACAATTACAGATTTCTGTTTCGAGCTCAAAGTCTTGCTCCAAAAGTTCCAAATGCAAGAGTTCCTTGCATAAATCGTGTTTTATGGGTGCCTTAACATTTTTTTTCACAAGTGAAAAATTATAATCGCCTTGACATAACGAATCGATCGACTCAATGGCTTTTCAGATATCACTTTATTGGCTCAAAATATATTTGCTCTAACGTTAGGCTCCTAAACTTTACATCAAATAACATTAGATTGATTTTAGATTAATGAATTTGTCTGTCAATTATCTTTTTAACTGCAGTGCTTTGTGTCATAAAATTTATTTCTTGTCATGATGATGGTCTACAGATGAGACCTAAACGTTGACAGATTAAAATGATATATTTTTCAAAAAATGAACGTCAACATCGTAAATTCTTTACCAAATCGAATAACATTTTGTCTCCAAAATGTCATACGTGAAGATGTGAAGCCATCTTTTTATAATAAAGTGCTTGGTTCACAAGCAAACCATTTATATTATATAGTAGTACTACGGATAAACACCGAGCACATAAAAAACAATTTACTATTAATATTAACAAAGTAGGAAAAAACTACAGTGCAAAACTAACAGTGCAATAATTTTAAAAAAGAAAAGAAATAAATTTTCATCGGCAAATTTTACGCATGAGTCAATTCGACACTTATAACCACACTGCCATGACGTTTGCCCTTTTATCTGTTTTTCCTAAAAAATATTACTTTTAATTTACTAACTCCAAATTTATGCACTGACTTTACATGAGCGAATAAACTCCTACGCATTTCCAAAACCATGCAGGTTAGCGCGAGTGACAAGCCTCCCCACAAAAACACAAATATTACTAGAATGTTGCCAGACATGTTGGGTCTCGTTGGGATAATTTTTTCGTGTCCCATAATGAGATCCGATCTATTTACAAATTTGGGCCACCACTCTATTAAACCAGTCGTAGAAATCCTGGAAAATCGCTCTAGTATTGACGACGGCACATTTGAAAATAAATATATAAAAACCATTTGATAGGTTGTGAAAGAGTTACTACTAACATCAGAATGTCTTCCATCCCTTCTGAGTACTCTTTGTGTTTCATGTGCTAAATAATTTGGGAGGAACCAGGCAGTTTTACTGCATTTATTTAAGTCACTTCTAATCAAGGCATCTTGTATACTGCGAAATCGTTCAGTCAAGGCCAGTCCGTTTTCAAGCATTTTGGCACTAATTTTATCGATAAGACCAACTGCTTCCAAGTCGCCTAGAAAATTGATAGGTTCTACTACTGCCTCTATTGCTTTGGGATGCATTTGCGTACGTTTTTTTACTATTGATTCATTAGCTCCCGTCACAGGTAAAATTCCAACTTCAGTTATACCATATACTAAAAATCGTTTACAAATTCGAACTTCAAAATTTGAAAGTTTTTGTGGTGTGCAGTTGAGGCCACTCAATGTAATACTTTGATACCTTAACTCTAGAATCCGATTGTACACTGTAAAGTTGTCCTCGACGAGTTCATCAAAATTGCGATAAGGAATTTGAACCCTAGGCAAAACAATTTTGTACACGTTCTCACTTTTAAAAGCATTACTAAGCACTAAGCCTGCTAAAAGTGTTCCAGTCATCACGTATCTCAACTTTTCAATTTTGTCCATATTTCCCGGAAACGGATTCCCTTGTTCCAATAATACTTTGTATGTACTTAACAAGTTAATTAGAATACCTAAGTCTTTGTGCATCTTAGAAATGGTGAAAGATATCATGGCGATGAGAATCAGTATAAAAGCCCAAACTTTCCATTCAAAAACCGATACAAACTGAAGAAATGGTAAGGAGCCAACTCCACGCGTGCCACAACTCACAAAGTGAATCCTCCCAAACAAATTATCGACCTTGAGTGGAAATTTGTGAGACATAGGCTGCGTTGCCTTATCCCAAATATAAGCCGTCCTTTGCAAAAATTGAGTAAAATAAAAGTAGTTAGGATTTTTAAGTCGCGCGGATCGATGCAAAGTTAAATTTCCCATAAAACCTGCATATATGGAAGCATAGCCAAAGCTAAGCATTTTGAGTTTTTTTGTAAATGTTAGCTTCAGCACTTGGAGATTCATTAGCGGCAATCGAATTGCTGCCCATTCTTCGTTAATGTAATGTGCAATGATTCCTCCTAAATCTGTTTTGTCTCTAAAGTATAACTTTCCTGGAACTGCCATATTTTTGAGTGTTTTTTCAAAAAACGCTATTATCTCGAAAGAGAGAGAATCTTCTTTTATCAAGTTTACATTTATAAAATTGCTGCATTGTGGACAGGGAAATACTATATAGAATTTTTCAATTACACACACGAAATGAAAAAAGTTTTTCTGAGATTTAGTTTCGCAGTTAACATGGCCAGTGACTTGAATGTGGTTATGGATAGAATCAAAAGTTGATTCAACAAAATGTCTGTTCCGTTTTAAGGTCCAAACAGCTAGCTGTAACCAGTCGTATTCTTCTACATCAGCTCTTGTACCAATTAGTATGTGAATTGGTGGCCTTAAACTTGGTAAAGTTTTTAATCCCGGGTTATACACCAGTCGATCAAAAATTGTCGTGTATTTTCCAAATCTAAGTAAATGGTCGGACATAAATAAATCAACCTGAATTTCACATTGCCATGGCTTTGATGTCCAAACAAAATTGGAGAATTTTGACTCAATACAATCATTACTATTTTTGTCTGGTGGCCATACTGAATGGACATATTTAAAAATCCAGCAAGGTGTCTCGCCGAGTTCGTCCTTAAAGTAGTTGTCCTTTGGCATATAGGTAGAGAAACTACCATTAAGCCCAGAAACCAGGTTTTCGGGCACCCATAATGTACGCATGTCGTACTTCCTTTCATTTTTTATCGGTTCAACATAATCAACACGGCCAATGGCTACCTCAAATTGTTTTAAAATTAATGGAAACTCAATTGTTGGAAATATGTCAATACCTTCAAAATTGTTTACTGCAATAAGGCAATTCATTCATTCATGTCATTACATGTCCTTTCGTGTCAGAATACATTCAGATTCATCTTCGTGTTTTCTTTATGTCTTGACATGACTTGTTTATCAGAAAATGCGTTAATTAAAAAAAATGTGTACCAGATTCTCACAACATTATTCATACACAGCTATACTATTTTTGATATATGCGTACAAGAATACAAATGAATTTAAGAGATGTACCTACGAAGAATCGGAGCATACAAAGAGTGGACTATCTGGTAACATTTTTAGCAAACATAATTTTAGTGTTTTTGGTTGGTTATTTTATTGGACTAGTAGTTTGGTTTCCAGAAATATTTTATTCGATTGTAATATATACTATTTGTAAAAATATTTTTAGCTTAAAGTTAAAAATATTTTAATGATGTTATATCTTTTTGTTATCTTAATCTAATAGAGACGCCCAATGAAAAACGGATATAAAAGTGTTGTACCAAACGCATGTTATTAAATTATTTATTAATACAAAATTACCAGTTATATATTTATTCATAATATGCATATTTATATAACAAAATTCGATAGATGCTAACATGTTATGGACAACTCTACTATTACTTGTTAATAAAACTTAAATAATTTTATAATATTTTTTATGTGTAAATGTTATGACTTCAATTTTTTAAAAGACCTCTGCTAGGTCACTTTGACTTTGTTTTTTTAATAATTCATTGCAAGAAAATTCCTACAGAATGTGCTCACTAAAATGTAAGCCTATGTGTATCATAACTCATGCATTCCCTCTGGATGCTATCAATGTTGTAATATATGTTAAATATTTCAGTAGCTATTTCTATGGATCTAGATCCCTATTTTTTTGTTAAAAATTATATCTTGAAAATACGTTTATGGAATAGCTAAAAGGTTAATATATATTATTTGTGAGGTTATAAATGAATAATTCAATATTTCATACGTGTTTTTTAGTAAGTAATTCCTGAAATTCTCGTTTGTTGGTCTTAAAGTTTATTTTACCATACTTTATATATGGAATTTTTATGTTATGATAAATTGCCAAAGTATAAGTAATACGTTGTCTAATACCTTATTTATAATTTTTTAGGCTTCTCAGCAACCACACAAAGCACCAAATATAATCGTCATTAAATAACTTTATTTATTTCTTAACCGGTAAAAAGCGAAGCTATGTATTTATAGTATATGTCACTCGTCGCTGTATACTATTTCAGATGTATTCATACACCTTTCATCATCACTAGGAATTTTTGTTTGCTTTAAGTTAAGTTGTAATATTATCCCAGTGGCATAAGAACTAATTCCTTCGTATTCTTACCACTCCATATTTTAAAATTTTAATGTGAGCATTTGGTTGTCCCAAGTGCTTTCAAAAGTATGAAATTCAGTAAAATAAGCGAGCACTTTTATATCACTAGATGGGTTTCAACCGTCACTTCAGCTTGATTAATTTCAAGTTTTATCTTAATGTCTTAGTTATGTCATTGTTTCATTTATTTAAACATCAGGGGTTTTCGTTCATTCAAATTACCAATTTCTTAATGATATTGTAAGATAATATGAAAACCAATTCCAACTATTCAAATGCGAAAAACTTTACAAAAGTAAAGTACACTCGACATTATACAACGACGTAGCAATTTCTGCCTAGTAAAGTTATTCAAAAGGCCATTAAGCACTTCCAGTATTTGAGGGACCCTCAGAGCAATAAAGGGTTTCACATTTAAACAATTACCGTCTTTCAAACTATTCAATAAAACATTTCAAGTCTCTAATTTCTATACCCTTAAATGTGCTTCAGTTTTTTAAACGATTGTGTGGACAGTGTGAATTAATTGCTGTCATATTCAACATCAGAACCTGCGCCTAAAAAGTTAAGTTTTATGCTAAAACTCGTTAATTTCCACAGAGAGTCGTGTCAAACTACGTTTATAATTACAAATAAATGTTATAATGTGGTTTTCTTGACCAAAAAATTTAACTATGATTCCGAGAAATTATTCAAAATATCTAAGTGTACTGTTCACTATTCTGTTTATTTTAGCTATATTAAAATCAAACATACTTACGTCTAGTTTACCACTGACATACCCTGAATTAAAATTTAACACTTTTCGTCCGTTTCTCCAAAAGCTATCAACCTGTACATTTCACGCTATTCGCGATGTTCGACCAAAGCTAGTACCAAGTCATAATTTTGAACGTGTATGCAGTCAAACCTGCACTTACCTACACGCCACAAGACGTTTTCAAGCTTTTAGTCAAAAAAGGGATTTTATACCGAATGTAAACATTGTTTTATACTACAGAAATGATTCTTTATTGGTCAGGTTAAAGTATGCGCGCAAATATGGGTCTAATTGTAATGTAGAACTAATTTTGTCCATACTAATGATTAATTCTATGACAATAATTGACAGTTTAAATTTCGAAGTTGTTCACAGATTCCCAAAAGCTTATTTAAGACAAAAAATTCATCATCCTCACATAGTCCTTATTCCAATCGGGCGACCTTATACGATTCGTGGAAGTGTAATAGGCACAATGACAATGGTCAGTAGCGCAAATATTTTGTTTATAGATATTTTCACTCATCGTTTGTACTTTGCTTGCACTGCTCGTGCTAAAGTAAATAAAAAATATTTGCTTTTGGATGATAGTAATGAGGAATTAAATTGGTACAAATTAAAAGTTCCCATTTTCAAGTTGAACAAAAAAGTGTTCGCGATTGCATTACTAAATGATTTCAAACACTTGTTTTACAAACTAAGTTTTAGAGCAACTAGTTGGAAAACATTGCGTGATTGCCCAGTTGAAATGCGGAGAAAGAATTCGAGAAACATAGAACCCGGCGTGTTGTCGTCGTGGAGACACTGTTTTAACAATATGATGAAATTCAGATTAAACTGTACATCCAATATGTGTCGTCATCACTTGCAAAGTGGTCTAATGGATTTGGACCAACAAATGATAAAGAATTACCACTTTTGTATTTCTTACGGAAGCGAAAATTATGGATTGAAATATACTACATTTTACTTGCCAGAAATGAGTAGAAACATTTACGCCCTTTTGTCGCCCTTTTCCATTGAAGGCTGGGCAATTGTTGTGTTCAGTGGATTTTTAATGTGCATGGCCTTAAAGATATCGAACCATAAATTTCACCCATTGTTCTGGTATTTTACAGTCATTCTGGAGCAAAATGACGACCGAAGAAGTACAATTAATAAACACAATGCAACAATTGTACTGGGCTGGCTTTATACACCTTTAGTTTTACGAAACGCATACACATCAAACCTATACAGTTATATGACATTGGAAGAAACTGCGACGGACATTCCAAAATCATTTGAAAACATTTTTGAAAATAAAGTTTCCAAGTTACTGGCATCGTACCATGTCCAAACAAATCTTGAACGATGCAAGCTTGCAGTTAATCGCAGTCGCCTTTCTAAAACCAAAATGGACAATTTAACGGATATGGCCATTAAAATCAACTACGTATAGCCCAAGTTTTTGGACCAAGTCCTGTTTCAAACTTTCGTGTTTCTAACCCGGATACAGTTGAGATTTGTAATGTGACTGTGCACTATACATATGTTACAAGAAAGGATTGCTCAAGGTTTAAAAACGTAGCTTATATGGTAACGTCAGGTCCATTGGGATATCTTTCAACTAGTGTTGTTGAGGCTGGTAAGCTTCTACTTAAGATGAGTAGTATGGGTTTGGAAATTGTTGAAAATCATGACATTGACTTGTATCAAATAAGTCGCTTCTTTGTAACAAATTCAGACCATATTTGGAGAAAACCTTTTGAGAAGAATTTCGCATATATATCAGAATCGGCAATTGATGACTTGCAAAAGAGATATTTCTTTGAAGGTGGGTTGCGAAAGTATCTCAAGGACTATTTTGAAAGATTTAATAAGTTTGAATTAAATAAAACGGGAGTTTTTATTATAGGGGACTTCAATAAAAGTATTTCAATATACCATACGTGGCTGCAAAATGGATGTTTTTCTTTTTATTCGAAAGATAAGTGTGATTTCAAGGTAGATGATTCATCCGAAGTTGCAGTTAGGATAAAAGATTGAGCAGCTGTTTGGATTATATTTGGTGTCCTTATTACTTCAGCAATTGCTTGTGCATTACATGAAAGCCTTAAAGTTTAGTTTCAAATAATTCAAAAATGGAATGTAAACTTATTTAACGTTCTCAAGTGTCATTATCCCTAATTCTTTGATAATAATTAAGGTTTAGAAATATAAAACGTAATATCTGAAATTAGTCATCGATGAAGTTTAGTACACATTTATGATATAGCTTAAAGTTTAAAATATATTATTTATAATGTTGTAAATAAAAATATTCGGTATATTATATGTACATGTTTCGTAGTAATGGATTTGTAAGATATCTATATGCGCACAATTGACAAACTTAACATATAAAGTGGCCCTGTATTTCGAGATAAGATTATTACACTAATAAATAAAACACGTTCTTTAAATGTGCTCAAACCCCATTTGCGATAAAAAACAAATATGTGAAACAATTGTCTCAAATATAAGTGATATTTTTTTGCTGGGCTTATTCATATAAACCTTTAACTGGTCACTTGACAAGATTGTTTTTAAATTTAATCAATAATTACCGGAATAAATGTAGCAACTTCGGCAAAGTTATTTGCTGAAATGACGTGAGGATTATTCAGCAGAAATTCAAACTTATATTTTGTGTAAATTTGAGTGCTAGGTAATGACAGTAAAATATGAAGTATTTTTTAAACCACGGTAAATAAGAAATGTATTTAATAACTATTGTTTACAATCGAAATGCGACTAATTAATTTATTTATTTTGTCAGTGTGGTGCACTTAGCCCAAATAATGATTGGTGAAATACTGAAATGAGGTGAATAAACATGTAGGCTGTTTGCTTTGGTTTTACTACAATCAGGATATTTATTCATTAACTAACGAGACATGTACCCCAGCAAGACCCCTTGGATTTTCTTTATATTTTAAATTTATTTAGCTACTAATATAAGATAATTATTCCCCAAACCATTGGTTTCCATGGAGATCCTTTGTAGAGTTCCACAACTTTATAGATAAATTTTAGCCTTTAGATGATTGGAACCCTTGCTTACCTGGATCTATGAGTTCGTTGGATACTTCATGGGCTCTAATGTTTTTTTGGCTTGCACATGAGTCGTTTAGAACACTTCCTGGAAACTTTTTTTTAGATATTTGTAAGCTAAAGTATGGGTTATAGTCATGATCTATACTATTTTTGTTAGTTCTTAAAGCTATTCTTTATTAGTTTCAAATTACGAAAATTATCAAAAAAAAACTTTTAAAATATGAGTTTTCATATTCTTCAACAAGGAACGATATTTAATTTTCGGCATTGACCCATCTAATTCAAACACTGAATATAAATAATGACAAGCCAATAATAAGAGGATAGGAGACTTTTTTAATCTGTATTCTGGAATGCCTATTGAACCACTCATGAATCACATTTAACAACATTTTTACATTACATGAATCCTTCCTGGCAAACTTGTGATATATTTACGTCACTTTTTTGCTAGAAAAATTACATGGGCTAATGATAGCGTTCACAAGAAGACAGATACATACATCCGAGCAAGAAAAACGTTATTCGCCTGATGATATTCGCATGTAAAAAAAGTAAATTTATTATAAAACGATTTAAATTTTCGTAACATAATATGTCCCCTAAATATTAGAGTTGTCAATAACACTTTAACATCAGTCGAAGTTTGTTATTGTTGTGCACCTTTTATGCATGATGATGTTGGTAATGAAATGATTCACACTAAATAACAGGTTCACATTATGATTGAGTAAACTCTACTGAGAAGCTTTATTGTTATTGTCAATGAAATGACTGACTGACGATGAAATGCGGATGCATACAGCAAAACAGTTAAATCTGTAATTTAGCTTTAGCAAGGTTGATATTTTTATAAAGCAATTTTTTGATGATTGGCTAGCACCTATATAAACGAATGGTGGGAATTTTTTTTGCATGCATCCGGTTTACATTCAGGTTATCAAATTGAATGATATTCATAATCTGTGGAAAATCCATCGTAAAAAAAGCATTGATGACTTTTGATCCCGGTTTGCCTTTACTTTTAAGTTTATTTATTAGCCAATTATTTTAGTCAAAATTATAGTAAATTGAATGTTAATTAGTTTTGACAACCTTCAACATTCGATGGAAAATCACAAACGCCATTACCCGGATTAAAAATCAAATCAAGTGGACACTCTTCAGGAGTCACCTCCCAATCCCCATTTTCGTCCTCAGTACACATGTAAAATGTTTTGGTACAGTCGCTTGTTGGATCTGGGTTGATTCCTACCCGTTTACAAATATTATGTGGAGGTGGTGGACCCGCACTAGTTGTTGATTGCCTTGTACCAGAACTACCAGCTTCTTTTGTAGTTGTGGTTGGGGGTCTGGTAGATCCCTGATAACATCCCTCAACACTAGCAGGAAAGTCACAAGCCAAAGCAATCGGGTTAAAAACCAAGCCTCCAGGACACTGAACCACTTCAGAGTCCCATCCTTTATTTCCGTTATCAAAACAATTGTAAAATATTGGGGAACAGGGATTTTCAGGGTCGGGATTTCGACCAGCTATTTTGCAAACATTGTTTTCCGGGGGTGGACTAGCATTAGTTGTTAATTCAGCCGTTGTTGTCGCCCTTGTTGTACCCGTACTACCAGATGCTTCTTCGGTAGTTGTGGTGGAAGGTCTAGTAGATCCCTCTGTACATCCATCAACATTATCAGCAAAGTCACAAGATAAATTAGCTGGGTTAAAGATCAAGCGTCCAGGACACTGAACAATTTCAGACTCCCATTCTCCACTTCCGTTGTCATGGCAATTGTAGAAAAGGGGGGAACAGGGATTTTCAGGGTCGGGATTTGGGCCAACTACTTGGCAAATATTGTCAGCTGGGGGTGGAGAAGCGGTTGTTGTGGTTCGTTGGGTAGTACTTCTGGGATCCTCTGTGGTGGTACTTGGTGGGGGAAGGTACTTACCGTTTAAACCTCTGTAAAGGGCTTTGGTTAGGGCGAATTTCTCGGTGCTGTAGAGGCCAAGAAAATCGTCGGTCTCAATGGACCAAATCATGCCTCCTCATAAATTGTGGTCGTTAATGTAGCGAGCCTATATAAAATATATTTATTGGTTTTTAATTAAAATTAATTATAAATGGTAATTTTTTGTATTTTAATTTGTTATCGAGTACCTTATTTGATAAGCTGGCTGGTGTGTCATATCCAATCCAATTGCGTGTTGCAGTGTTAAAAGCATAGGGTACTTGGTATTCTACATAGTTTACAATTGTCCATTGTCCTGGTTGTGCAATCATTTTTTCAAGAAGCTAAGCAGTCGAAATAAAAGAAAATTTATTTAATTATCGTGTAAATTTGTGTATCTAATAAAATGATAAACTTTAAGGATGCCTCATTGTATCCCCAAAAGCCATCTGTGGCGGTGTAAGGACCAGCTGGTAGGGCTTGTTGTGCGGGGGCGTAAAGTCCATTTTTATTGGGGTCGTCCAGTAAAAATCCTACAATTTTTTATACAAAATAATTTACAAGTACATTAACGTTATGCATAAATTTGGACTGAGATCTGTATCAAAAATTATTTTCTTGACCTCTTCCGTAAGTTCCTGTTCCCAAAATCAGTTTTTCTGGGGGACAGCCATGATCGATCCAATAATTAATGGCGTAGTCCTAAAAAGTTTGTAAATACAATAGTTAAATTATATTTCTTGAAATGAAATATATTTTTGTAACCATATAAACATACTGAGTTTAGCATAATGTTATCGTCGTAGTCGATTTCTTCGTTTCCATAAAGGGGAGAGTGATGACCAGTAAAATTTTCCCATGCTTCTATATTAGCCAAATATGAACAATGCGAGATTAGTTTACATGACATACACACTATATAAATTTATTTATTTTGATAAAACGTACCGTGAAAATCGTAAGCCATGACGCTGATAAAGTCCAATGCTCTTCAAATATTTAATTATAAAACACTTCAAATATTAGCTTTGCAATATATGTATACTTTATAACATGAGTAAAAATAACCTTGGTTTTCATATGTAATAATAGGCATACTGTGTAACTTACCTTGCGACAGCAGGAATGTCATAAACTAAAATAATGACAACGATAAAAAGTAAATATGACATGTCTGCTTTTTATACAATTTATATTTTAATTGATTTTGTTTATCAATTGACGTACCTGTTTCAAGGGTTTTAGTTCCAGCTGATACGGCAGCTGTTAAGAGATAACCATGAGGTTCAAGTTCGGCTCGTAACTCGTTCAATAAAAGGACAAAGTGTTCCTGTAATTTAAATAAAGCTTAAGTAAACAATGTTAATGTATAGAGAAACTCATGTATTATTTATATGTATATTGTTAGGCCATTTAACCTTGTCTTCTGCAGCAGCACCTTCACGATTACTGAATAAAAATAGTAAAAAAATATATATGCATTTTCGCTTTAAAATTTTAACTTATATTGAAATAAAATATTCCACTCACGCTGGATACTCCCAGTCCATATCTGTTATTTAAATTAGAACATGTGGTTAATTTTAAGGTAAGTTGGTTAGTAAAAAATTATGATAAATAGTAGTAAAAATGACTCACCAAATCCATCAAACCCTTCACTCTGGAGGAATGGGAAAACACTTTGGACGAATGTACGTCTCTTGGCTGGATCTTTAGCCATCTGTATTTATAACAAATGTAATGCTTTAACAATTTCAGAAATTTCGAAATAATTTATTGGTGTATTTTTTACGTGTGAATATTTTTCTGATCCTTCATTCCATCCACCAATAGCAACCAAAGCTTTGAGATTAGGATTCTGTCGTTTTAGACCAGTAAACCTCTTCATTGCTCCTATTGTATTTACAGGTAATCATTTTAATAGTCGGCTATGGACAAAATTTAAATATTAAACCTTTTTTACCTCTTCCTGAAAACAAAATAGAACAAAATAGCATTAGTATTTTAGTTCTCATTACATAAATAGGATATAAAGTAATTATTCTAAAATGAATTATAAATTACTTCAGTTTTCTTCAAGGTCATTGTACGGATCTAAAACTTCAATTTGATTATTTGTACCCAAGCCAAGAAATCCGTAGACGATATGAGTGCAGGCAAAGAAGTCAATGTTTTCAACATCAAATTTTTCGTTTCCATGACGATATACAGCCCAGGAGCCATAGTAACAAACCAGTTTCTTCTCAGCAGCGGCTAAAAATATATTTGGATTATAGAAATTCGATATAATATTTAAATATGAATATTACTGTTTTAAATATGTATTTAATATTTTAAGGTTACCTAAAGCCAAGCAAGAGAAAGCGAAGCCCACTAGGGCTAACTGTAGTAAAGGTCTATTCATGGTTGAGCTTTCAGTTCTGTCGTTCTGGTGAAAAGTCGACAGGTAAAATGTGAAAAGAAGTATTAGCACTATTTATATAATCCGCAACATTAAGCAATTTTTATATAAAAGCACTGACATCTTGATCCCGTTTTTGGGAGAAACATTTAAGCACGAATTTGTTCACACTACAACTTTCCTAACCCGTTCTACTATTTTACTTCTTAATCTTAGCAAATACGAAATCTATTTTGTACCAATTGAACATGCAGAATTAACATCAGACAGTTCGTTTGACTTTGCGTCATATTACTGGGGAGAATACTTTACAATTAGAGTACACATGTTAGTATTTAACCAAACCATGTACCACATTAAAACTTATCAAGATATGAAACTTTTCAGGGACAAAATGGGCAGGCAGTGGGGTCTAGCGGCTAGAGATCTCGACTTAGGTGCTTGGGCGTGCGGCTTCGATTCCCGGTGGGGGGAGGAGTTTTTCTACGGTGTAGCCCATCACCTAAGGCCTGTCGGGCAGTTTGGAGGAGGAAAGAGGTATAGACCGGCCTCTAGCCAAAAATAGGTGCAGTGGGTGAAGGCTTCCTACCCTGAAACGGAGCGGCAGCGATGCCAAATGAATCCTCTCTGACTGTCGCGGCCACTTGGCCATAGTTAAGAAGTAGTTTAGATATGGACTAGCCATACTCTGTAAGTCGATCCCTAGGAACCTGTCGTAATGGATAATTAGGGTAAAGTCTACAGAGTGTAAGCAGGTCTGCAGTAAAGAAGCAAAAAATAAAATCAAAAATAAGTTCTCAAAAAGCCAAAAACGAACTCAATGGTTGTATGGTCGAAACAAGAAGTATATTTCACAATGAAAACTTTGTTTTGGAATCAATGTGCTAAACATATTCTTTGGGAGAGGCTCAACTGCACTACTCCAATCTCTTCAAAAAGTTTACAAGTGAGAGATTTTTCAAATATTAATTAGTCTTAAAATTGTCCCAGGTTCACCTAAATCCATTGTTTTGGCTGTTAACTGTATTCTAGGAAAAAGGCTTGAAAATTCAAAATGAGTTGACTAAAGCTCGTGCAATTTTTCGGACAATTTGGCTTTTTAAAGCTTTTGTTATACGAAATGCATACACATGACACATCAAATCTGTACACTTTTATGGCAACAGAAGTTAATTCTTGGAGCTTATTAAGAACCTTTGATGAAGTTCTGAAAGGAAACCTATTAATGTTGTTTACGACCAGAGGAAAAAAATGTTCTGGCGCTATTAGCGCAAAGTGGAATCGACCAAATGCAAAAGAAATACACGATGAAACACAATGCAAGAAGACATTTTCTTGGGAGCAGATTTTCTCGGCTTGAAAACAAAAACACTAATATGAAAATATTTAGTTATGCACTGCTCTAGTTACAAAATGGGTGGTTTTCATTTTATTCCGCGGATAAATGTGAGTTAGCCTTGGATCAATATTTGCAAGTGCTGGTAAAACTTGTAGACATTTTGTGTATATGGATAGTTTATGTAATACCTTTACTGGTTTCTGTATTTATTTATGGTAATGAATATACAAAATGGCATATTTCGGTTTAATTTTTTATTTAAAATTGATTCTACTTTTAGTGGAGGTGTCGTGCAGAGGAACAAAATCGAGGCTCTAGGACATTTTTATTATAGATTACTATTTCGAAGACATTCTGTGAAACGGAAATCTAGTTCATGCCTTAAAACTTAACTTACGCCTGTAATGCATAAGCTTTTATTAAAGAATTTATTTCGATATCCAGCAAACGCTAGGCTACATTGCTATAACGGATTTTTATCGAATATTTACTCGTACCAACATCGTGTTCGTTAATTTATGATATAAAGATGAATAGCTTGAAAATTACAGATTGATAGCTTTTGAAGAAACGTTTTTTTAGCACAGTCGTGCAAAAAAACGAAAGCTTCTACAATGTTACAAAAATTACATCTAGTTAAATCAAACAGTTTGAAAGACGTGTAAATATGAAAAAAACTTGATTTGACTCGTGTATCGATCTTTAAGGATGACTTCTTAGTATTTGTAAAACTACTTTACCAATTTGAGTGAAAGCAATAGCTGACGTGTGAAAAAAGCAATACAAGTTTACTCGCACTCTTACACCGTGCGTTACAAAGCGAGCGTTAGCTTAAATTAGTTCTACTCAACTTGTACATGGCCATTTAGGGTTGAAACCCTTTTCACTCAATTACTTACATTCAAATGCACATTTTGATATTCAGTTCAAACCGCAACTTGAAATACTGGTCGTACGTCTTGCTCGTGAGTATGTATTCAACCAAAAAATTCAAGACGATTAAAGAGATTCGCTTATAAATTGTCGACTCGATTTGGTTTCGACTAATCGTTAGTATATTTCCACGAAGCATTTATAGTTTAGGAGTTCATTCGAAATTTAAATCACGTATGGAAAATTTAAATACAAATACATTAAACTTGTAATTTTAATGTGCATTTTTAATACATTACATTTACTCGTTACATTTTATTTTTATTTTACACTAAAATTGCTTCGCACACTAACATTTTTTGTAAATAAAAAACGAAAATTTATTATTTGGAATTTAATCAAGGATTATCAAATGTTGATCAACTAATTCATCTTAGCAAGTTTAAAGATTATTTAAATATTAATTTTCCGTAAGATTCTTAAACTGTTCATGACACAATCCTACAGGTTCC
>JAQFZG010002510.1:0-16310 GCA_034695465.1 Entomobrya nicoleti
TACGATAAAAGTTATCCTAGAAAACCTATTTTTCGACATCGGACTTGAGCGGCATTTTTTTTAGTTCCCGTGTTAGATATGACATGATTTTTATTTGCGCCTTAGATAGATTTACATGTATATAAATCAGGAACTTACCACTATAAACGACTTTCAACCCAAAACAACACCGGACGGATTACCCTTGCATTGCATTACAATTTTAAACCTTGCCGCCAAACGGACTACATCGCATTTTCAAAGCTTTGTAAATATTTGTATATAAATAGTCACACTGGCTGAAAAGGGAGTCTAAACACGTGGCTGGCTGCTTCGCTTCATAACATCATAAGAAAAGTAAAATTGACAAGTGCTTGCCAGTTGCCGGTTAGCGGTCGCGTTTTGTTTCTAAAAGCAAGTTTCAAATTTCTGTAAGTTTCTCATTCCTGTGCAATTTTTCTGCATTGGAATATTGATTTTTTAATGTCACTAGACATGTTAGCAAACAAAGCATTGTTTCTTGAGATGTCAATATAAAGACAAAACTCTTGCTGTGAAGTAGAACTTTCTCTGTAGTTTATATGGTAAAAGTTCAAAATCAAATTGGAAAATCCACTCTTTCTCATTCATGTATATGGAGTGGAACGGTAGTACATAAAATTCGTGTGTGAGTATTTTTGTAATCCATATCATGTATTCTCCATTGCATAAACATTTATGGTTATTCAACTAAATATTCCTTTATCTGGAGAAAGTTTGAGAGTGAAACCGAACGAAGTCTGCTGCCTGTGATGAAACGGAATTCTCTCTCAATTCAATAATCTCATGTTCACCCGTTCGAATGCTGAAGTACTTAAAACGACTTTTTTGATCATATTGGTATTATACGGTTTATAAAATAAAAAATTGCAACGACGATTAGTACATTGCTACCCGGAGGGGTTGGAGTTGACTTCCAAGTCACAGGTCATCTTCCATTAAGTTCGATTGTTGGATGCCATCTAAGGTAAATCGATTTGTGGGCTTTTTATGTTCTATGTATTCAAATGCAAAGCGATATTGATTGATATGATATTTGATAAATGATGTGTTTGAATCCACAATGTGAAGGAATCTTATTGCAGCAGTTGTCTTTCACCAAACGAGAATGCAAGCTTGGGAAGAGTTAATGAACTAACTGATTTCTTTTATATGTGTATATACTCATTTTTAAGATGAAGTAATGATTGAGTCAAGAGGTCCATAATATCCAAAACATTTAAAATTCGTAATAAATAATGAATCATATTCGTTTTTATTCACACAGGATTCACGATTCATGATCATTATTATTTTCTTATTTTACAACTGGACGCTATTGCAACATTATGAACTAATGTCGCTATTATTATCATTATGTACGAGGAGATTATAACACGGGGATTATTTCTTTAAATAGTTTGTAAATTATTTAACTAACAACTAATTAATTTCTTACTGGCATGTGCTTTCCTCTGGTAAAATAACATGTATAATTACTTTGTATGATACGTCACTGAGGGAGAAACAAAAATTAGCTATTTTAAGAGCCAGTGACCAGTATAATTATTATATATTTTTTCGCTTTTAAAAACCTTTGAAAATGCTATATAGATGGAAACTCTCAAAAAACACATTTTCTCTTTGCACTCAGTGATATTATTTTTATCTATGTAGCAATAATAATAAGAGTAATGATAATAATAATAGTAATAAAAAGTAGTAATTTATATTTTTTCTCTTCCTGTTACAGCATGACATATTTTCTTTTTTCTTCAAGAGATACTGAATAAATGTATTACAAACCTATTGGATATATAGTCAGCCAGTTCCAGAGAAGAAATCAGTCCGAATCAATCGTACAAGTGGATTCGATCCATTTTTTAAATAAATTGCTTTATCAGTTTTGGTTTGTTCATTTCTCATTATTATTTTTTATATACTTTTCAAAAAAAATGTTTTACAGTTTGTCGTGTCCCGTCATACCCCAACCAATTTTCTCATTTTTAATCGGTAGTTTTTTTTATATACGCTCGTATTAAAAAAAGAAACTTTGCACAAAACTTTCACAATATTCGGCAGAGAGAGATGATGTGTGTTTTTTTCAAATATTGCATGTTTTTTTTGTTTGTGTAAGTTTTGAAAAAAAAAATTGCTACAATTTTGAATAATTCTCGTTTGAAAAATTATACAGTGTTTTGTGACATTGATGACTGATTATAGTATTTTATTTTTTGGTTGAAACATTTTTTTTTGTATCAATAATAATAATAATCATAAATTATTATTATTTATATATAGCCTGGTAAAATACTAACAGTAATGATTATGATTTTTACTTATTATGACAACAATCACATAATGTTTTGAAGAAAATACACACATGTATACATATATGTATAATAGGTAAATTCTATTATCAGTTACATAAATGTTTATGGACTATTGGGTATTTTGTTTTTAATAAAAATGGATGTGTTTTTAGTTAAATCTTACTCTTATCTGACAATATATTAACAACCGTAAAATTATACAATAATAAAAAGATGTATCCTCTCTGCATCTAGTCCTATGTATAAATGCAGAGTTTTCTTTTATATCAAATTACGATGGTAAATGTACTCAATCGTAAAATTACCTAAAGCTATACAGAGATTTTGAGGGAGGGGGCCTTTTTTTTATTGGATGATGTAATAATGTTACACAGTACATGGTTAATTTTAGTTTTTACTCTTTTCAGCACAAGCAAGCAGTTTCTTCTTCGTATAATAATATAATAATAGTAATAATAATAATAACAACAATAATAATATTTAAATTAAAAGCAGCAGTGCATTTTTTGTTTTCATTTCATCAGTACAGCAAAACATTATGCACAGTACTTGTGTTTTAAAAGTTACTAAAAATTAATCTGTTGTAAGTATTCTTTTTTTTGTATCTATCTACCTTAATGCATATATGTGTTATGCAGTAGAACGGAGTAGTAATAATTTACTATATCAAAGTACGATAATAATAATATTATACTTAGTTGATATAAATAGGATCGAAAACTAATTTTTACTTGTTTTAAGACAATCTGGAATGCTCTGAGTATATGTATCATTCTACGAAGTTTTTTTAGTAGGTTGTTTTTTTTTTCTCCCTTAACTCTTACTTTTTCATTTTAAAGAACAGCAGGTGACGATTTTTGTTGATAGATAGAACAATATCAAACCCAGGTATTTAGACAGTTTTTTGTGTTTTTTTGTAGATATTTCTCAATCAGAATGCATTGACATGCATAATAATAATAATAATTTTTTAAACGTACATACTACATACACAAATTGTAGCTTGAATGAGTTATTAAAGATTTTTTTAATGATAACATAATTAACGATTTTATGTTTTTTTTGCACATATCATCATTTTGTAATAATAATATGTAACACTTGTTTTTTAAAAATGTATTGAAGCATACCAGACATCATCCCATCCCCATTATTTTTGCCTTTTTATATTATTTTTTTGTATCACTCAAAACAAATACATCAAAGAAATGAATTTTCTCTTTTTCTCACCTCTCGCCTTCCATTTTTACTTGAGAAGTTTTTTTTTACTTTGACTTCCTGTACCAAGTCAAAGATTTTCGTATTTTAGGAGGCATATTGCATGCATGTAATATTTATTTTATAATGTTCACATATTACACATTTTTTGTATGTATACTAAATTCCCGTAATAATAAATATAGATACATAACTACAAGTTAATAAAATACATTTTTAAATAATTACATACACAGTTGTTGTTGTGGCTGGTTTCTTTATTTTTTGTAATGGATGTCGACCACATATTTGCAAGGAGTTCTTTTTATGATGAGAGGTTAATCATGAACGTTACATGAACAAGGACATTTTATGTACTCGTGCTCAGTTCAAAGTTTTTTAATTGCAAAAAATGCAGGAGAAAAACTTTGAACTGAAGAAGGAGATCCCCTAGTAATGGAATATTGTCATTTAATCATACTACAATGCCATCAATCAAATAAAAAGAATTTTATAGCGATTCTTTACACACTCATATATATTATTAATTATGTATCCCGACTCAAGTCTAGTTTGGCATTTCTTAGCAGGTGTGAACCGATTTTATTCTCACTCTCACTAAAACAACCAGGTGTAAAAAAATCTTCTTACGCAATAATAAATAATTGTACAAGATGTTGCTGATAAAGAGACAATAGTGTAATATAAATTATATAACTGCAAAAAAAAGTAAATGGTATTAAGAAAAAATGTTCCAATCAAGACCGGAAAACCAGCACCGAACCAATCGAATCCATTCTTTTTGTGTGTAAAACTGAAATAAAACCTACAATTCTAAAAAAATGCATCTCATACTCACCAGATTTTAGTTAAATAATCATGTGTGTAATTTAGTCTCCATGATGTTATAACTATAAAGACTGTGCAATTATACGGTGTGTTAATGGTAAATATGAGTTAAATATTATGCTTATACATTTCTAACTTAAAATAAAAGCTGATTCGTACTTATTACACCACAGGGATATTTTTTCTCCACCAGATATACAAAGTATAATGATAATATTGAATTACAACAGAATATTTTTTTTGTAATTTAATTTTGTGTTTGTGTACTTGTTTTTTGTTTCGGTTTTCTTCAGTTATTTAAAGACAGAAAAACACTACAGTTTTTTCATAGAAACTGATCTGTTTATAGGCATTTAAGGTGTGTAGCAATAATGTTAATCGCTCAGAGATATTTTTTTACAGAGACAACAAACGACATTTAAAACTGTTTTTATTGAGAAAGGAAATCTCGTACTGAGATTGCACATATATAATTTTTTTGGTACTCACATTCCCTATTTAAAAAAAAGTTCAGTGTATAGATCTTGAATACAATTTGTTTATTGAAACATTAGTTTTTGTTTTAGGGATTTTGTCAAATTGAAATATTTTTTCTTTGATTTTACATTTTAACATCTGTGTTTTTGATGTTGAATTCTTTTTTTCTTCTGGGTAAATTATTTAATTAATGTCCTATTTACCTACCTATATTATACTGTATAATTTATTTATTGATTCATACATGCTTATATTATGACCTATAAACTACTTACTTAAATTTTAATTAGAACAGTAGGTACTTATTTCATTACCAGTAACTGAATATTAGTAATGGAGTTTACAATAGACTAGACTTGTCATTTACAAAATTTTTCTTCCTCGTAATACTGACCAACATCCATTTCTGAGTTCATCGCCAGAGTCGCATTGTTCAAAACTGAGAAACCTATGGAGAAATAGAGAAGAAAAAATCGAAAACTCAAAATTTATTGCTAAAAACGAGCAATCTTGTGTCATTGCTAACTTGAGATAACCCAAGTCTAAATATAAATATAAAACAAAAAAAATTATAATAAAACCGTACCGGTTGAATTGACAGCTGTGTTAACGTAACTCGCACCTCCTGCAAAGGGAACAATGACAATAGTATTGATACAAAGACAAGTGGTTTGAAAGCGTTTGGGAATCACCAACAAGTTCCCAGTTGCTTTTCTCCTTTAGGAGGTAAAAAATTACCAATAGGAGAATTCGCAGTTTTTTCAACAGTGATAGCAGCCAATGGAGATGAACTGAGTTTCGTAGCTGTTACTAGACTGATAGGTCCGCCATTAGATACTCCGTTCACTCCATTTACCCGTCCCAATACCTTCTTCCCCGAAATCTTATCTCCTGTAAAAACAAGCAAATATTATCATCATTAACAACTAAAAAATAACTTTCTCCGAGAAATCATGCAAAAATTTATATTAATAAATCTGATTGCATTAGGACATAATGTCAGTACCTGAATGGCAGTTATTGACAGTGAGAGAAAGGGGATGATGTTGAGAGTCACCCGAATCCTCAAGCTCGGATTCACTTTTGGAAATTTGGATAACGTCAACCGAGCTGTGACTCTCGCTATTATGAGAGTACCGCCGATTCTCGATTGTGACAGAATTGGAGACAGTGCCATTAGTGCTCTCAATCCCAATGTCCACATCATCCGGCACGATAGCCTGCCAGTCCACCTGATCCCATTTTCCCAACATATCTTTCTTCAGGGAAGATATCTTTTGTTGCAGAGAAATCTTTTCCCTAGCCAGTCGCTCCATTTCATGTTCAAATTCACGCTCCTTCCTTTTCAAATTCTGCAAATTTAATATAAAAATGTCATTAAATACTAATGCATACTCATTTAATTTCCATACTGTAGTTGATATGAAACGACCAAGATGAGAAAAGAACCATACATCATGGTGTACCTACTATTTTGTGCCTCTATTATTTTATTAACCCATGCAAGTCGATTAGGCATCTTTTCCTCATACCTTTATTGACTCATGCGGTCACTACCAACAGCGTTCATGAAAACTACAGACAAGAAATGCTGCATCGTGCAATAAAAACTATATGTACAAGGCCTTATAATTGTTGTGAACAAACATGATACTTAGCTCCCTACTTGATAAAATATACTAGCTAATTATTAAAAATGCCAGGGTAAATGTCTTTAGCGTGTGGTGAAAGAATGTAGTTTTATTTGCGATGCAGATGAAGATAAGAAAACAAGTATGGCCAATAGTACTTGAGACAACTGAAAGGTATTTTTAACTTGGCAACTGAACCAGCCAAGACAAGCAAGAAAGCATGAAATATTATTGTTGCTTTTACCACATCACACTATACAGACAGTCAGTGGCGCCTGCGGCATCTTCTTGTTGCGTAGTCCTGTGACGTGGCAAAACTCTCAACAAAATGACTACATTAACTACACATACCTCAGCAGTGCAAAATACAGCAGGTTTCGTTATTCTTGAGTTGAGGTAGTTCGTGTCCATCCCTCATGATTTATAATACATATATATTTATTATTTTCCTGGAGTAGCGTAGGTCAGTCTAATACTTGAGTACAAATAGGTACTGACTGACTTATCACAACAAGTCAGTCTGTCTGCTCTGCTCTGCTACTAAAACATTTATCTAAATAAATGCATCTAATAAAACACATCTAAGTATGTGTAAAGTTCCTATATTATCAATCAATCTGCAAGCTTGAATGCGAATTTTATGGGGCACCTTGACATATGAGATATGTAGTTAAACACGGCTGAATGTTGCAGCGTTTGTTGTCCATGCCGACGTGTCTATGAACTTTTACTTTCGGGTGACTAACATGAGTGCAGTTACGAGTCGTCATTTTACACGTGAAAAGCACTAATCGAAAAAATCAAATGTAATCCAAATCCAGGAATATGACATTTTGCAAAAGACATTTTAAAACTATATATTATTTTAAAATAGTGCAATGCTTATGAAAAGTACAGGTGAAAGTATTTCGTAGGATCCTTAAAATTGTTAAAGAATATGCCGGCAATCAATACCATTGTTTTTGGGTAGTACGCATAGGTAGTAATGTTGCGTAACCATAATTAGTGATGGAAAACAAAAACTACAATTTACCTGAATATGACGAAGAGAACTCCGCAGTATTGCCAAGTTGGAGATTTTTCGGTCTTCAAAGGTAGGGAGTTGACTTTTAAGTAATTCAAAGCATTCTTTCAAATGTGCTCGTCTATTCTTTTCTAATTTGTTATGAACTTCCCGTGTGCCTGAATTCCTACTGCTGACACTGCCATTGCTACTGCTGGTACTGCTGCTGTTACTGTTGCTATAAAACAAAATCAACGCATTGATATTAATCACCGAAGGTTCAATTAATGATTTAAATAACGCTGCTAATTAATATGAAAGTAGCTTGTAATGCGCTTGTAAAAGTACCTTTTGGTCCGATTGGTCCCTCCATTAAACTCAAGCGTTGGCGACTGGCTCAAATTGTTCACGCGTCGAAAGGAATGGTCAGAATTTTTATAACCATTCACGGACTCAGGTACTCTTGGGATACCCACCGTGCTTCCAATGTTGTTGCTATTACCATTAGTAGTAGTTTTCTGGAACGGATGGTGATGCGAGGTTTGGGACATATAGTGGATCCCATTTGAAATGGTCCCATGGTGGTTGTTGTTGGTGTATCCATTTTGTTGGCTTGAAGGTACTATAGCCACGCCTGCTGAGCTATTGCTAGGCAAGTCTGGGAATCCTTTTTCACCTGGAAAATTATCAAAGACAAACTTAATTAATTAACAATCCCAACACATATAGTCAATAAACTTATCTGCTCTTTTACTCATTTCTAAAAAGCATTTATACGATTACAAGCTTAGCGTTGACAAAAGGCGACAGCATGGCACCGCGTGAAAATTATAACTTTTGAAATAAATACATAATATTTCTCTTCCCAAATTAATTACTATAAAATATGGATGCATCTGCATCTGGTTGTCATATTTATTTATTTATTACTGTCCGTAATATGGATACATTAACCAACTTTTTGAGTACCACGGCTGACTTTTTTTCAGTAGCTCAAAGCTCAATAATATGCATTTCATTTATGGTAGAATAGTGAGTTTGCCTTCATATGAACAATTAATAAAATTGCAATGCAGAGGCAGCATACAACAAGTGATATGTGTGTATTTTTGAATGAACTGAAGCGTGGATTGTGACTGGGCTGTGGAACAAAGAATCTAACGAGATGCTAAAAGTGATGATGATGGTAATGATGAGCTTCAGTTGAAGCCTGAGTACGCGGTAGATTAAACGCATGCAAAATACAAATCACACAAGCCATCTTGTATCTGTACTAACGACAGTGTGTTCAAAATCAACACAAGTTGACTTTTCTCCCAATCTTAAATAATCCATTCATTTGCCATTTTCTACTCTCTACTTATTTTGAGTTTTGTCATGTGTTTGTTTACGCCTAATTATAGCTTATGGTGTTTCTATGCGTCGTCATTTTTTGTAGCTTGACATTTTCATTGTCTGTATGTATGTTTGGATGTTAAGTGGAAACACATTTTTTTTATCTAGCATGTTCTCTCTTTCCCAAACTCATTTGCGTTCTGTTTCGCGTAAACTTCACCGACCATACATTTTACACAGTTATTAACAAGTACGATGTCAATTTGTAAAAAGATCACACCACGTCAACTCCAAACGGAGTAAAGGTGCAATATAGATTTTATACTTGAGAGAATTTTAAGCTCTGTTTTTTTGTAAATAAATTGAAGACTCTGACTTGTCAGCTTATGTTATGTACGTGAATGTATATATTTTGGGTTACCCAAGCCGAATTTGAAGTAATCCTTTATCCATTTCTTCTTTGGAATCGGAACTTCCCTCTGATTTCCTTGACCCATTGCTCGATCCGAATGAACTAAAACTCCCATATTCATTTGGCACAGTTTCGATCAGACGATTTAGTAAAATAAAGAAAGCTCTTTTTTCTGCGATGCGATAGGAATATTTGGCTATGTTGCGATTACAATAATTATAATTCTTGATTTTCTTTTAGCTTTCACGTTTCTTAAATTTTCGGGATTGCGTTTTTTTTTGGTTTGATGACTGAAAGACACACTAACGGATCAGCCAAGCTCACATTTGTAAAGTTGTTAGGTGAAAAGATCCATTATCAGTTTGTCAAAGGTACACAAAGTAATGTCACAAGTAATTACTAGCAATTATTATTAATACAAATATTTATAATTTTGAAACACTCGAGAGTCGAAATGATGAAAAAAGTCAACATCAATTTTTAATGACAGTTCCTATTTTTATCACAGATATGTTTATATGTAGTCACCCAGTCACCCACTGTCACTGCACTAGTTAATTCAAAACCAAAATGTGATTGGCTGCTGCATCAAGTACAAAATTATCTTATTTTTTTTTTATATTCAGGTTAAATAGACGTTTATTGGAAGGACTAGATGTTTTAAACGTGAGTGATGAGGTTTTTTTCAGTAAATAAATGTAACCGCAGTACTCACAACGGTACAGGAAATCTTTTTCTTGAACGCAGCACCCAGCGTAAAAATGATCATGATGATAACGATGACGATACACCTATTGCTCCTCTGCCAAGCTCCTTAAGAAAGATCAACTTTGTTTCAATCGAGTAAACATGCTAAAATATCAAATCACTTGATTAAGCAGATCAGTGGTGGTGATTGGTGATGAACAAAGTACATAACGTTTGCTCAAACCAAACTAAACAACACTTTTCGTATTGTTAGTCATGTATTACTGTTGTACGCATGCATTTGTGATGTGATATGATAGGTGTGTAATCCATTTTCCATGTATTTTACAAACAGCGTGTGTGTCAATTTGTATCTCTCACAATCGGAACGTGTTTCAAGTCAAGCCTTTTTTTCTTTTAAACTAAAAAACGTTATCACAGGAGTTTGTATAGGTATATGTATATTTTGTATACATATGTATAAGATGTGATGTGATGTAAAATTAAATTTTCAATGATACTGATGATGATGTGAAAAGCTGAGGACGAACAACAGTGGCAAGTGGCAACAACAGCCCATTCCCAACTGTTCCATCCACGTCGTGATCTGAAAGGAATCAACAACTCCACAAAAATCTTCACAGTTTACCAGCTACTAACTGAACTCGCTCTCTCGTAAAAAAAGATGTTATTCCTTCTCAACTCAGTTCAGTTCAAATCATAAAAGTGGATTCACATCATCACCACAACATGTCAGACAGATAGGTATGTAGTATTTGTGTACGAAAGTAAGCATTGCAGAAAAACCGAGGATTGAGGATGTCTGGGTCTGGCTCTGGTCTGTAGAGAAGAATAACACGCATATATAATATACAGGCATGCAGGCTGTTATATGAACAGCATCTTGTGTTATGAATTTTTATACACCATTTTATGATATGCCATAATACTTGTTTAGTTGTTTGGTTGAGATGCGTTTTTATTGTTTTGTTTATACGTGTGTGAGCCTTTTTTTGCTGACTTGACTTGATTGTGAGCAACTTATTTTATACTTTTTTTGTTTATTATATTACTTTCAAGAATAATCTATAGTCACCATCGTATTATCAGTAATGCCATGTTGTACGTAATAATAATAATAATGACTGCCTTGACTTAACCTCTGATGTTGCTGCAATGCCATTGGAGGGGATTCTCTAAATACAAATATACAATGTGTGTGATAATAATGTTGCGAGTGATGCCATAATAGCAGCGGATGTGTGTTATATCAGTATCAAGTATACTAAGTTGCATACCATGTTTTTGTTACATGCGTACATTATGCTTATTAACTTTTTTTAATGTTCATAATTTTGGAAATGGAAATTTATAACTATGTCTATATATTTTATACACACTTGAATTATTAAAATGAGCAGATTAATCCACGTCATCATCCTCATGGTATCATGCACCCTAGCCAGATTATCCACGCTTCTCTTCTCACCTCTGGAGATTATTCAACTACGAGTTATCTAATGGCCATATAATATTTTTATTATTCTTATAAAAATCGAATGCTTAGAACAAAAAGCTTGATCGTGATCAGTGAGCTCAATCTGCGACGTGTCTCCACACTGACATTAATCGATGTGATAATACACAGAACTACATGATATCATCAAAATAACTTACGACAATAACTTTCTGTTGGATACGACACAGAAGCAGACCAAACGACTGCAACGCAGTTCTATCAAATCGCTTCTCTACATATTCATCACATCATCATCACAATCAGACAAAAAAAGTAAAGCGGATGTTCTACCGTGCCACACGTCAAAGTCAACATCATATTTTATGAACTAGTTGTAACTCATTTCATGTAGCCATGACTGCTTAAATGTTCAAGACATGCTTGTCACGTCACATGCTTTCTTTTGTTAAACAAGTTCCTTTATAATCAAAATGTCGCATTTAATTTTGAGCAACCGCATAAAAATAAAAATTGAGCAGATTATAAAGCGTATAATATACATAAATAAAAGAGTTGACAACGAAATGACATAAAGACGTCATATGGAATATAGAACAAGAGAGCAGCTGGCTTATGTATTTAAAATTGCAAAAGGGAAATGGCACCTTATTTGATGATGAAATGATATCCATATTCCATACGTTTTAAATTTATTTCCCAAATATACTATGTATAACTTATAGAGTCAGACGGCCAGAAGACAAAAAAAAATGTTATTGCCAATAACAACACCTCCAAATAAGGTCGTATAATTATTTGTCAAATAAGTATAAAAAGGAGGATGAAAGATGAATTCACTTCAAAAGGAATACAGAGGATATATTATAAATGATCTTCATTTATCCTTTCTTCAATTACAGCGCCTGGTGCTGCTGTTATTTTATCGCCTTCATTCACATAAATAGATATGTCTTGCATACTCTGTACTCACAGCAGCAGCCGCTGCCGCTAACCACAACAGCGCCTTATTACCCTGCCCTCCACATAACCGGCATAACATCACCGTTGATGTAATAGTAATGTCTGACTAATTTATTAGTATACATTTGCCGAACTGTTGGTTGCTGGTGGTGAGTAACTTGAAGTAAACAAATAGTGCTTATCTATATTAAAATAAGGAAAGGAATCCGCGTTATGGGTGATAGCGTTTAATTATATCCTAATAAATACACGTGAAAAAATAAAAATAAATATGCAAAGATGTAAATGCATTATAATTGTTCGCTGATACTGCTAAATCAGCAGCGCACATTATTAGTGACGTGTGTATTTATTTATGAATCACCACCGCACCATCATGATCCGGCTATGGAAGCTTGCTTACCAGTATCATTATCATTAACAGAAGCGGACCAACATAACACTCGTAGCCGTAAAAACAGCACCATTTTAAACATTCAATGTTAAACGTGCTAAAACTCAATGCTTTGCGTAAATTTGCAAGCAAACAAAAAGGCCGAATGCCATGCCACAGCACAGGGGCAAATGCGTTGTTTATGAACTCACGTAACGCAAAAATCATGCAACAATACGAGCAGCGTGATAATGATGATCATGACGATGACCATAACAGGCTTTAGCGAGAGAAAAAAACGCTGCAGCAGAAGAACGAAATTTAAAAATTTAGATGTTATTCAACCTTTGCTGAAAGGCTCTGCCTCTTACATAAATACAATGTCTGCTCTTGATTAGAAGGAATAATAACAACAATAATAATAATAATAACCATTTCTGGCTGTAACGTTTTTGCCTTGCCTTGTTTTTATCTGTTTACTTGCTATGTAAACAATTTTATGCGGGTTACAATGTTACGCTGAAAACTTTGTTACGTTAGGAGATGGGATTGATGTTAGCAGCTATTTCAATGGAATTGCAAACGCAAACAATCAAAAAATTTGTTTCAGGAATCTCAAGTATCAAGTTGTCGAGCTATTATGCATTATAAATATTTGCATGAAAAAAGATGAAGATGAGATAGTCCACTACTCATAATACTTGTGCTTGTGCATTTCATAGCGGCACTTATTTATTATGCTGTTTGACACCACACGGCACCATGATCAGTTTTTGGTAAGATGTGATTTGAAATGTGGAGCCATAGCCCCATGTACCGCAAGAAGAAGAAGAAAAAAACCTGACAACAACCATAACAACAAGGCAAACCTTTGACATAGCAGAGCAGATAGTGTGGCAGAAGCGTACGTGCGTTCATATATTAGTTATATTACCATCAGTTTATAATACAGATTGCTACTCGCTAACATTCATTTTCATTTAATACTGGTTTTGTTAGCTAAAAAGATAAAACGTCACATTTTTACGACTACTTGAGTGTGTGTGAGAGAGAGATACAGAGAAGTTAAGTGCAAGTCTGGCTTGAATGAATTTTACACGTGTTAACTTATATCTTTAAACAGATTTACATAACCACATACTTTTCTGCCTACAAATATAGATTTTTTTCGAAGCTTTAACGAATAAAAATGAATGATGAATGAATGGAAAAAATAAAGCCAGAGATAATTATCAGTACAACGAGCATGGCGACGAGTTGTACTACAGTCAAGTCAAAGTCAGCAAAATGACGCACAACGTATGAAAAAAATGACAAGAAAACTTCTAAAAGAGCAGCAGCGAGAACATCCTAGTTATGGGCTCACTCACACAAGTGTGCATACATTTAATATGCAACCACCACAAAAAAACACACTCATTTAACTGATTATGTACATAGTTCATAAAATGGTAAACAACTCATATTTTTTTTTAAATGAATGAGCGAATGAATGAATACCAAATATAAAGAGACCATTCAATAATATCTCTACTCAATAGTAACGTCAGGAGAGGGATCAGCTAATTTTTGGGTCAGCTTCTGCAAAAACGAGTATTTTTGTACACAGAACACTTACAACTTATTTTTACACAGTTCTCTGCTTACAAATCACCAATGCATTCATAAAGAAAATAACTATATATTTTCCCAGCGTTGACATAAAACAGTGACACTGACACCCACTAAATAATCCCAATCCCCGACAAGGAAACTACCACAATTTTGTCGACTAATCGTTATACTTGCAACAGTTCTAACACAAAGAGAAATGTTAATTGACGCTATTTAAATTTTTCTAATAGGTAGCACGTAATAAGGAGGCAGATGAAACACTACTAAATACTTGTAACGCAAGGAGACTTGTTCCTTGTCAGTGAGACAGGAGGAGGCGAAGAAACTCATCCATGCATCGTCGTGCATTCAACTATTGATAATATTTTTAGGAACAGAACATGCTCTGCGGACAACAGCACATTGGCATCTAATCATCATCATGATCATCATTATTAGTGGTAGTAGCGCAATGTTAGGTGGTGGTAGACCAGAAGAAGTAGACATAACACATAAAAAGTGTTCGTTCACATGTTTACCATTCTGTTTAGTTAGGCAGGCAGACAGGCAGGGTGCAAAGGAGCATTATTTTGCAAGTTAGAAAGAAGAGAAGAGGTATTATGTGTTCTATTGCATTTTTATTATCGCCGGCGACCTCCCAACTGATGTGTCCGTCCGCTCTAACGCTCTAAGGACAATGTACACTCTGATGAGAGAGCAAAGAGGTGGATGGAGGTGGTGGTAGTGTTTACCAATTCAACTCATGCAAAAAAATACTGGCAAGTGGCAAACTGATTTTGTGCTTGGTGTGCAAGCAGTTAAATAGTAGCTTACATGAAACTTTGAAACTACGTATGTAATTCTTCTTGTTTGTAGAAATAAATACTAAACGCCACCATTACTCTCATCATCATCATCCCCCTGGCATGGCATAGCTTACTGAACAACTGAACCTCTTTGTATAGAGTATAACGTGTGCGATTATAAGCCGCTGTTTTGTACGTGCAAAATATATATGTTCATCATTTTTTAATAATAATCTTCGGTACACGTAGAAAACTAAACATGTGTGCTTGCAATCCGTAAAGTTTAGCCAGTAGGAGTCGTATAGTCAAGCTTCTCCTGCTGGCTGGCTATTGTATCATTAATATCATCACACTACACGTCGGTTGGCGATATGGCGATTCGGTAAAATACCAAATTGATACATAAAAATATTGTTGACTGTCTAGCATCGTGTCTGCATTTTGCTACAATGTTGCTACTGTTATTGTAATTTTAATGGCAAGCCAACAAGAGTCAACTTCATGGTCGTGTCGGTTTTCTAGTGGAATCGAGTTTTGCGAATAAACTGCTTTCGCAGTTCATGTCATGCAATGCCACTACGCAAACTATGAAATAGAAAAGCATGATAATTTTCATTGAATACACACACGACCCGTGGCATTGAGCTCTTATACGAAATGAGTCTAGGAGTAGTTAGTATTACACTCTTATCACTTTATTCTTTTCACCTGGTCTAGTCCAAAGCCACACATCTAGTTTCACTATCATTGGCATCGGCTGTTGCAAAAAAACACTTTATTACAAAGGGAATGCCAAGCCAACGCTTAAAAAATTTAAAAGCAGCTGTAAACAGTTAGCAAACATGACTTGGTATCAATGTAGTTTAGGTATGCAATGCATATAAATCTTATATCGTGATTGGTCTATGCCATTAAACGGCAGAGGTGAAAGGTGACATTTTCTTTAGCAGTTCAATCCGTGATTTCTGGTTAGGTACTAAAAACTAAATATGTGAAATTTCACCTGTAATTTTTTCTATGACAATGATTTCACATAAAATTGCGAATATGTTTGCGCCTCAGTCAAGTAAAAGCAAACAAGAAAACAGAAGTATATATAGTGTGGCGTAGTAAACCCACGCCACCTTACGATATGTTAAATACTCATAAGAATATCCCATGATTAGGTATATTGTAT